>NCQV01126059.1:0-21464 GCA_002740545.1 Lophocereus schottii
GTATGAACAAAATTAAGCAAAGAAACCCAAAATACCATTAGAAAAAAGTTATAGTTAATAGACAGAAGGAAAATATATACAAAATATAAATAATTTACCACAATTGTAATAATTAAACTAAAGAGAAAAAACTATCAACAACTAAAAGTTTAGAGTTGCATGAGATTAAAAGTATCAAAGATTAGACGAGGGAATGATGGACAACCACATATATTATTAGTTTTTATAATACGAAGATAAAGATATAAAGTTTAGTGTAATTAGTTAAATTTTCTAATATTTTTCTTTAAATTAATGGGTTGTTTTTAATTTTCATTGGGTATAGACATTAATTAATATGATGAAAATCTAACAAAAAAAATTAGATAATTTTGTCAGACATTAAAAAAATAATTTTATGAGAGAGAGATAGAGAGAGGGGGATCACGTGTAAAAAAAAACTTTAGGTAAATATTAAAAACTAATTGGCTAGTTTTCACATTAGGGAGAGAGAAAATAGGTAGTTTTCATATTAAACTCCTAAATTCACTCTCATACAAGTATTGAGGGAGGGAAGCATTCTAAAGCCCTTACACATTTTAGCATTTGTATTATAAAGATTTGTATTGTATTTGATCATTGTATCAATGCTTCACATGTGGAGGGAAGTAGGTTAATTACCCCCCCCCAACCAAACTTGAATGGCTGGCTTCCTGTGGATCCGAAGGATTGAACAGACTGCTAGATTAGTTTTATAGGTAGTTGGTATGGTGAAATGAAAGAGGAACCACATCAACGTACAAATTAATCCATGAATATATATATAGAAACAAATTTCCATCTTTTTCTTTTGTTCTTGTTACTTTACATTAGCCTGTTTGGCAATAGAGTAATAAGAAGGATCGATGCAGGGTATACTTCGAGTACAGACCATCAGTGTCCAGCAGCCAATCTAGCCAAGGGTCCAACGGCAAGAGAGTTAACATAAGTACATGGCTCTTCATAGTTTCCAATGTGACGTCTATCTTCAAAGTAGTCATTGCGGTCAGGGCCACCCACAATGGCCCCAGTTAGCTCATTGGGGTTGGGGGCGTTCTTAGTGAACCAATCAATGAAGGTCCTAGCACAACTCACCACTGTATCTTGAGGTAACACTGGAACCGATGCACCTCTGTGGTGGGGTTGAGTTGGTGGGTTGTTTCCGAACCCAACCATGTACGATCTCCCCTGTGGGTTCGAACCCAGAATGTAGTCCATCTGCTGCTTTGCAAAGGCTAGTAGGTCCGGTGGGTTGAACTGCTTCTCCCCACAGTGCACCTGCTGGTTGTATTTGGCGAGGAGATCACCATAGACACTGAAGGCAAAAGAGGCGGCTGTGGCGTATTGTAAGTTGGCTCCGTCTCTCATGTAGAGAAGGCCTCCAGGGGTGAAGTGAGCCTGGGCATATGGGCTGCCTGGGATCACTGCACAAATGTAACTGTCAGCCATTTTCTTGTACTCTTCTAGGCTTGGCTCCCCTTCAAAGAACATCTGCATCGAAGCCAATATACATTATTAATGAATTAGCCATGCTCAATATTAGTCAAGTGAAATCTACACATCTCACAAGTACTCAGATCCTATGGAGTTTTGTACATAAAGATTCGCCAACTCTAGATTTCTCCATATTTGATATTATAATGTGTAAAAGATTTCAGATGCTAGATTATGTATCTTGATTTCAACAGATCTTTACAAATTTCTAACGTAAGCAATGTAATGAAATGAAACTTAGCAAAACAGAACATTTACAACAACAACAACTCCCAGTGTTGGTCCTGCTTTCGCAGGGTCTGGGGAGATCCAGCTGTAAGCAACCTTACCCCTACCGGTATTTCTACCCATAGAAAACAGAACATTTAAGTGGGATGAAATGGGGAGTTACTTGAGTGAGAAGGATCTGGGTGGCAGCATATTTGAGGTCCCAGTTGAATTCACCAACATTGGCATCAATGGACTCTTCCTGGATGTACTTGAGATAGGTTTGGTTCCGGTTGGCCGCGTACAGCCACGTTGCTGCCCATTGCATCTCATCCTGTTTGTTTTTTTCCAAGTGTGTAGATACACAAATTATGTTCAAGCTCAGACTTATCAACCGTATAGTATTATAGTGATATAGTTATTATCAGAATAGGATTTTAACTAAAAGGAAGAAGAGAAGGCTTACATTAAAACCAGAGTAAGAGCAATAGAAGGGGCATTCTCCATCAAAAGTTCCTTTAAATTGACCAGCAAATTTGAAAAGCTGCATGCAGAATGGCAGGCAAGGGTACATATCAATATGTCACATGAATACGTATCTAAATCCAAACAGTCGACTAATTGTAATTGAAGCCAGAAAGACAAAGGTTTGTTGGTTGTGTCGAAATTCCTTTTGATGATTTATGAAAATTATATTATTTTCATAATTTGGGTTGAATATCTCTTTTTTTTTTTTGGGAAAGGTGGTGCTTAGTGACCAAAGCACATGTTTGCAGCTAGGGTAATTTCTTGGTATCTTTGGGACTAATCCATAAATACTAGGTTGTTTAAACTTGTTTGCTGTGAGTGTTTGGAGCCCTTTGCGGGCATTTGGTGTAGCCTTTGAACCCCTTGTGGGCATTTGTAGAGTGGCCAATTTTGTATCCAATTTTGAATGTCTATGCCATTGTGGGTGAGAGGAGAGTCTGGTGACATTGAGAGTTAAGTGTATGTGAATTGTTATCTCTATTTGATTGATCTCTTGGATTGTGATCATCTGTTGTAGTTTCTCCCAATTAGTTGATTTGTTTTGCTCTTTGCCACCCATGGTTTTTCGTCTTTTGGATTTCCACGCTAAATCTTCTCTCCTATTTTGCCTTTGATCTTGTTTTATTTCTGTCAGATTCATTTGTCACCCTCTATTTCACTTCCGCTAAGTTAACTGCTCAAATACGAACCCTAACAAATGGCATTAGAGCGACTTTTTGATTAACAAGGTGGTTAGGAAGAAGAAGTTACGTACTGATTTGGCCTTGTTAAGGAGACTGTGAGAGTAAGGTTGGTCAACATGGCGGAAAAGAATGGAAGAAGCAGCCATGGCAGCAGCTGTTTCGGCAGCAATCTCAGAGCCGGGGTGTTGCTCATCGATCATGAGCACAGTTCTCGCGGTTTTCATGTTCTCAGGGCGAACCCAGCACTGGTGGTCCTGAATGGGATCCCCAACCTGAACGTAGAGGCGGTTGTGCCTCGATGCTGCTTTCAAGAAATAATCGGCTCCCCATTTCACTGCAGCTCTCACGTTTTCGAGCTCCCCTAGTTCTTGCAGCTGGGACTCGTAGAAGATGGCTCCCCACGCCAAGGTTGTGACCGTGAATGCCATTGGCAGTCCGTACTTGACGTTGTCCCCTGCATCATAGTATCCCCCTACGAGGTCCACCTGCATTTTTTTTATGAGTCGTAATTGATTGCATATTACCCAACTGAATAATTTGGTTAATATTATAAGTAGAGAGAAGGAAAACAAGTAGATGTACAAAATGATTAGAGAAAAACTAACACCAGCAAGCTGGCCATCTTCAAGGCCAGAATCCCCGCGCCAAGGGACCCTGTTATTAGGGGGAAGCTTTCCCGATCTCTGGCATTCCAAGAATATTATTGATTTTGTTAGCGCGCCTTTGTAGTCGTGTTGTCCATTGCATCTTGTGATCACAGTTATCATTATTGCCGCCATTGTGGCGATTCTTGTTAATCTAATCCTCATCACTGTAATATTTGCCAATGCGCTTCTGTCGAAATGAAATCACGAGTTCAGGATTCTAAGCCAAATCAATGGAAAGCGATTCAACTTTTTGGCAGGCTTAGAATCAATTGATCAAGAAACGAGAGATCGAGAGCATGAGGAAAGAGGAAACAGAATTGCAAATGAAGAAGAGGAAATGAGGATAGCATATTGATGGATATGAAGGTGAAAAGTGATGGTCACTGACACACAGGCCTAACCGCTTTTAACGGAATTTCAAACTTATTTTTATATTTATGGGTAATTAGTTTTACAATGAACGGTATGCCTCTCTTTGCTCTACTCAACACCCCTAGTTTTCTGTCTGTGCACCCGTTGGTTAGTTAACCCCTGTTTCTCTCTCTCTCTCTCTCTCTCTCTCACACACACACACACACACAATAACATCCAATGTACTAAGTAATTCTAGTAATTCTCCTTAGTCATGCCAGTAAGTACGAAAATATGAATGCAATTTCCCTGCGACATTTCTTTTGGTGCTCCTCTCAATTTGCTTGTACAGGGATGACCATCCATATTTGGATCCCTGCAATATTCTACTTCAATTTGATCCATATCGTTTTGTATTGTTAATATCATAGTTTCTTTTTTTATGGGGTTGCTTCATTGGCATCAATTATGGTTAGTTGCTTCGATTCCCCTGTGATTTTTGTCTTATGTTTCTCCAATAAAGTTTCTATTCTAGCTCATTTCTTTTTTTAATTTTTTTTCTATTGCTTTTCTAAAATCATTATGCATTTGATATAATGAAACCACATGATCTTGTGCATTTGATACAACAAAAATACATGAGCAAAAACAAGGCCAACCAGAGGGACAATAAGCACCAGCAAAATAATAATACTTGAATTAGAATTAGGGTGTGCAGAGCTTGCATAACAAGCTGCTTAGAGAAAAGCACATTTTTACTCAGACCTTATGCATTTCATATAACGAAAACACATGAGCAAACATTGGTTAAAGATTCAGCATAGAAATAGAGGAGAAAAACATTGACTAGCAAGGGATCATTGTGCACATCAGGCCGCCTCTTTGCCTGCACTGCTAGTTGCAAATCTGTATCTCTGTCACTTTTAAATTCTTGGGGATCTGCTCTCTAAGGGAAGAAGACTGTATCAAAATACTGTTTACAAGTAGCCTACTTGAACCATTGAATCCCTCGTGCAATCCCTTGTTTTCCTCTTTGAATAATCTCCTCTATTCTTCCTTATTAGTTTATCTTGTCACTTGTCAGGCATGCTCAGCTTCGGTTACGTAAAAAAACAGCAAGAATGAGAATTCTATACCAGTTGAATTGCAAATGTTCACAATGGAGTGGCTATATTTGTAGATACTCCTTTAATGTCATCATCCTCCCATGCTTTGACTACTACAAAAATGTTTCAGCATATCTATGATCTGCGATCTCCAAATGGAAATAACCAGATAAAATAAAGTTTCCCATGCCCTTAAGGCGGAGCCTGTGAAGATGGTGATGAGAATAATATAAGTTAGTTACAACCTAGCTAGAAGTTAGTTAGGAGACCATCGAGAATCTAGGAAAGTTAGCTGCAACAATGCACATATATATATTCTCTCATTTGTTTGTAATAAAACACACAGAATTTGATCCCTTTCATCACAGTAAGAATCTCTTCTTTCTTCTTTCTTCCTCTTGTTCTTCTCCTTTCTTCTCTTCATGACTTACAGATGAATACTCTGCTGATAATATGGTATCAGAGCTTCAGTTTTCTTTGTTGATTGCTGTCTTTGTTTGATACATATCGTATTGTTCATCCACTTGGTTTCAGTTACACTTGGAGGTGAAAACCACTCGAAACTTCAGTCTATAAACATTTCATTTGAATCAAGTATAATTTCAAGTCTTCTTTACCTTTAGTTCATTAAGGTTGTGTAGTTTGAATACTGTTCTATTGAATCTTGATTGATCAGTTGAATTCTTGGCTTAACAGCCTGCTTAGAATCTGAGAATAGAGATTAGATCTTGAATTTTCTTGATTGAGTTTTGCTGGAAATGGCTGCTGTAAATGAGGAAATAGACATAAATGCAATATATGTTGGAAATCTAAACGAACCTTCTCACTTGCTATACATTCATCCTTCAGACAACCCAAATAACATTTTGGTTAGTGACCTTCTGAATGGGGATAATTACAATCACTGGAAAAAGGCAATGGAGATAGCTTTGGTGGCCAAGAACAAATTAGGCTTTGTTTTAGGGCACTGTGCTAGACCAACTCCTGTGAATCTGCTATCACATTGGGAAAGATGTGATAAAATAGTCTTATCCTAGATTATGAATGCTGTTGTTAAAGACATTGGTCTGAGTATGCTCTTTTCAGCTACTGCTAGAGATGTTTGGATCCAGTTAGAACAACGTTTTGGAGAGGCAGATGGTACAAAAACTTTTCAAATACAAAGGCACCTTTGTGTAATCTCACAAGGGCATTTATCTGTTACAGAGTATTTCACACAAATTAAGAAGCTTTGGGATGCATATAATAGCATAATTTCTTCTTGCTGCAATACTAGTGGCGAGTCTTGTGTCAGTTTGGTTGCAGCTAAGAAATTGATTTAAGACCAACAGCTGATGCAATTCTTGGTTGGTTTACATGAAGATTATAGAAATGTTAGGGGAAATATATTGATGATTAAACCTCTACCAAGCCTTGATCAAGTCTATCAAATTGTATTACAAGAAGAAAAGCAGAGATCCTTATCTTCCTGTACTTCTATTAATGGGAATTCCACTGCGCTTCATAGTTATATTTCTTGGGACTTTGCAAGATCTGGACAATTTCAACAAAGAAATTATAGTCAAGGGTATTCAAGACCTAGCTCTACATCCAATCTTGGTATTCCTCCGCAATCTTCTCAGTTGAATTTTGGCAATTACAAGGCTGGGCAGGAACCTTATCCAGAAAAAAATATTCAAGACAAAAGATCCTATTTCTGTGACAACTGCAAAATTCCAAGTCATTCAACCCAAAGATGCTTCAAACTACATGGTTACCCACCAGGACATAGGTTGTATAAAGGGAGAAAAGTAGCAGTTGTTGTTTAGGCAGAAGGAGATTCAGACATTAAGGCCTCTCAGTCCCCTGCGTTGACTGCAGGGCAGTATAATCAGCTTGTTCAACTTCTGTAACATCACACCTCTGGTATGGATAAAACTAATGAAAATGAAAGCGTGGCTGGTTTCTTTCCAGGTAAAACATTCTGTTTTCTTACTAAATCCTCTAATGGAAGTGTTTGGATAGTGGATAGTGGGGCTAGTGATCATGTGACTTATGATCTTTCTTTATTACAGAATATTAAGAAACTGTCTATAGCCTACTATATTACTATGCCAATGGAAAAAAGGCTCCCATCACACATGCATGATTTATGTTTCTAAGGGATAAGATAGAGCTTCATAATGTTCTTTACATACCAACTTTCCAATACAATCTATTATCTATAAGTAAACTAGTTAGACAACTTTCAGCGAATGTAATTTTTACCCCAACTTCTTGTGTGCTTCAGGCCCCCACCATACAGAAGGAACTCCTCCTTGGTAGAGAGCATAAAGGTATATACCTGCTACATAAGGACACTGCAGATCATCAAGCCAATATGAGGATATCGAGCTTAAATACTGAAAGTTTTTCTGCTATTTCTTTGTCCAGTTCTAAACTGTGGCATAAAAGATTAGGACATTTGCCTTTTAATCAACTTAGGAATGTAGATTTACCTTCTTGTATTGATAAAACACATGGAGTTTGTCAGGTTTGCCCTATGGCTAAACTGCACAGACAACCATTTCCTTTAAGCACCCATATAGCAAATAGTTGCTTTGCACTTTTACATGTTGATATCTGGGGTCTTTGTCCATATAAAACATATGATGGTGCTGTCTATTTTTTGTCAATTGTGGATAACAAATCTAGAGTTACTTGGGTACATTTAATGGCAACCAAAAGTGCTGCTTTTCCTCCACTTAAGACCTTTATTACTTATGTTGAAAAGCAATATGAAGCAACTGTTAAAATTATCAAAACAGATAATGCCTTAGAATTTAAAGATTCTTCAGCATTAGAATTCTAACAAAACTCAAGGTATTATTCATCAAACTACCTGTGTGGATACCCCACAACAGAATGGCATTGTGGAAAGAAAACACCAACACTTACTTCAAATAGTCAGGGCTTTACTTTTTCAATCTAAGATCCCTAATAAATTTTGGGGAGATGCTCTTCTAACTGCAGTTCATTTGATTAGTCGAATATCTTCATCAGTCCTTAACAATCAATCTCCTTTTGAAGTTCTATACAACTCTAAACCTACCTATGATCACCTAAGGACCTTTGGCTGTTTATGCTATGCTGCAACTTTAAAGAGAAGCAAAGATAAGTTACAACCTAGAGCCAACCCCTGCATTTTCATAGGTTATCCCTTTAACCAAAAGGCCTACAAACTTTTTGATCTTAACGCCAAGAAAGTTGTTATATCCTGAGATGTTGTCTTTCATGAGTGTATCTTTCCTTATCATTCTTTACAGCACTCATCAGATCTTCCTTTGCCAGCTATATCTAATTGTATACCTGATACACTTGACACATTAAATTTTCTCCATAACAACCAGGAATCTTTTGACATCCGTTCTGCCACGCAAACAAACATACCCTCCTCTTCTGATCTTCACATCATTAGTCATAACTCTCCTTCTGAAAATCATTTTTCCTCACAAGATAACTCTTCATCACATGGTGAGTCATTACAAAATACCTCTTCTTTACCTTCTAGACACCTTAGAAGATCCACAAGAGCCCACAAACAACCTGCTCACCTGTAGGATTTCTACTGTGGCATGGTTCAGATTAACACTTTCCCTAGAGAGTTTCATGCTTTTCATACTCAGCTATCACGGTATTCTGAAGCCAAGAATTATGAAGAAGCAGCCAAGAAACCAGAATGGGTTCAAGCCATGAACGAGGAAATTGAAGCCTTAAGCAACAACAACACTTGAGACTTAGTTGATCTTCCTGTTGGCAAGAAAGCCATAAGTAGCAAATGGGTTTACAAGGCAAAGTTAAAATCTGATGGTGCTCTGGAAAGATTCAAAGCAAGGCTAGTAATTAGGGGCTTCAATCAACAATATGGGGTTGATTATCAGGAAGTATTTTCCCCAACGGTAAAAATGACAACCATTAGAAGCATCATTGCATTAGCAGCTTCTAAGAACTAGTCCCTATCTCAACTGGATGTTAATAATGTTTTCTATATGGAGATTTAGATGAGGAAGTATGCATGGAGGTTCCCAAAGGCATTCCAAACCCTTCCAACAAGGTATGCAAATTAAGAAAGTCTTTGTATGGACTTAAGCAAGCAAGTAGGCAATGGTTCTTCAAACTCAGTCAGACCCTCATTTCTTTGGGTTATCAACGATCTAAATATGATTATTCATTGTTTATTAATAAATCTTCTACTGACATCACATTGGTTGCAGTTTATGTTGATGACATCATGATTACAGGATCAAACACTTTAAAAATTTCCCATCTCAAACAGCACTTGAACACATTGTTTGGCATCAAAATCTTGGTCAACTTCATTATTTCCTTGGGTTGGAGGTCATTGACACCGAAAAGGGCATTATTCTGTCCCAAAAAAAGTTCACAAATGAACTACTTAGAGATTTTGGATCCTTATCTTCTATTGCAGTTTCAACCCCACTTCCTCTAAACTGCAAACTGCTTCTTGAAGATGGTGATTTACTACCTGATCCTTTCCTGTATAGAACCTTAGTAAGCAAGTTGAACTTCCTAACTCATATGAGGCTAGACTTGAGTTACACAACACAAAGACCCAGTCAATTCATGCAACAACCAATGACATCTCATTTTAAAGCTCTTCAACATACCCTACAGTATATTCAGGGCAATATTGGGGCTGACATTCTTCTTAAAGCTTCTGACAGACTTATCTTGTAAGCCTACTCAGATTCAAGCTAGGCAGCATGGCCTTCCACCAGAAGATCAATTACAGGGTACTTGGTTCTTTTTGGCAATTCTCCTATTAGTTGGAAAAATAAGAAGCAAGGAACTGTGTCTAAATCCTCCTCAGAGGCTGAATACAGAGCTATGTCCCAAGCAGCATTAGAAGTAACATGGGTTGTCAAGCTATTAGAAGAACTTGGGATATCTTCTCTTAAACCTCTAACCCTGTATTGTGATAATCAATATGCTATCCACATAGGCAAGAACCCTGTGTTTCATAAAAGGACAAACCACATCGAAAAAGACTGTCATTTTACAAGGGATAAGGTGCTTGAAGGTTTGCTTCAACTATTATATATGCCTACAAATGAACAGCTTGCTGACATCCTCACCAAAATTCTACCATCTCCTCAACAAAACATCATTTTAAGCAAGCTTGGAATGGTTCCTCACCCTTCCAGCTTGAGGGGGGTGATGAGAATAATATTAAGTTAGTTACAACCTAGCTAGAATGTAGAGTTGACCCCCCCTAAAAAAGAGAAAAAGGATATACTGGCATTTACTAATATGAAAACATCCTAGAACCGCAAAATCATCCATACTTAGAATTAGCAAACTAAGTGAAACAACTATTTATCTAAGATAAAGAGAGAGTTTCTAGAGGTTCGTGCATATAACATAACAAAATATGAGTGGTAGATAGGCTTGTAGGCACCGAAAAAATATATCTATGTCACGTCACTAAATAATTTAAATTAATTAATGTTGGCTAGTCTAATTAATTAATTTAATTATTTAGGTCCAAATGGCTGCCAAGTCAACGGCCCAACGAAATCTCAAGTCAATGGTTCGGTAAGATTATCAAGTCAATGGCCAAGTGGACTACCAAATCATCAATTGAAATAGACTCCCAAGTCATCATCCCAAGTTCAAGGCCCATCTATCGACCCAAGAAGACTATTAATCCACAAACCGTAGAAGAAATGGGAGACTTCTCCTATAAATATAGCTCCACCTCCCCCTCATTCAGGGATATAAATTCTTTGTCACATAATATCTTCTAGAAAGAGACAATAAGTATATCAAAACATGTCGTTTACTCTAGAGATTGAAGCACACACTTGATCTAGATTCAAGCTATATTAGCCCTCCATCAAGTCACAAACAAGAGATTGAATAAGAGGAGTTTAATTTGTTCATTTGTAACAAATTATTAAGAGATTGTACCCATTTTTATTATAAATACAAAATTTAAATTTGTTTCATATTTCTTGTCTTATTCGATTTAAACTTGAAATTTGTGGTTACAAAGTTCTAGCATGTTCGGTGGGACCCCTCTACCTCTCATCTCCTTCTCTTAGAAATTTAGAATTTTAAACCAACTCTTCACAAGGAAGATATGGCCACAAGAAATGTCGCCTCTGTACCTTTGAAGCAGAAATCCGAATATTTCCAACAAAGATCCTCCAACTCTGACACTATCTCCAGTAAGCAAAGCACTGGAGTGGTGACAAGAATCATAGTGAGGGCTGCCGCAGCCACTGTTGTAAAAAGAGCAGTTGCAATTGCATCCTTGAATTCGACCGATAATGCTGACTCCAACATGCATGACAGAGTTGGTAAAGTTCCATCTGTTGACCCTCTCAAGGGGAAATTCATTCAAGAATTGAAGACGAAGCATCAATCTCCATTTTTAAAGTGGAAGATCATTACAGCAGTGATTCCTCTGCGTCATTACCAACGAAAGCAGCCCTTCCACAATCTGATGCTGAATCATCCCCTACTGTCATCATGCTTGCTATGATGGTAGGGGCTGTCAATTTTGAATAAGAGTTCGCTAGCATGAAGGCCACGCTGGAAAGACTCTCTAAGGAGAGTGCAGAAAAAGATGCACGCATCAAGCGCCAAGAGGAACATATTGCTAAGTTGTTGAAGAAACTAGACAAAGGGCCACGTGCATCGTCCAACAAAGGCGCAAACAGCGATGAGGACGAAAATGGGTCGAATCGAAGCAAGGCTCCTGAGGATGATGGCAGGTCAAAGAAGGGCGACAAGCACAAAATGACTAATCTCTAAGCGCAATGATTGTTGAACAAATCTGAGAGTTGATTGCCAATGCTGTCAAAACTCAGCTAGGGGTCGGCTCGTAGAAGAGCCATCTCTACACCAAACCCTACACGAAGAGGATTGATGCTTTTCATATGCCTTATGGTTACCAACCCCCCAAATTCAACCAATTTGATGAGAAAGGTAACCCAAAACAACATGTTGTGCACTTCATTGAGACGTGCAACAACGTTGGCACTAACGGTGACTTATCGGTGAAACAGCTCGTTCGGACTTTGAAGGACATCGAGTTCGACTAGTATACCGATCTATTTCCTGAGTCCATTGATAGCTAGGAGCAGATGGAGCAAGAGTTTCTTAATAGGTTCTATAGCACCCAACGCACTGTTAGTCTGACTGAGCTGACAAATAGTAAACAATGGAAAGATGAACCTATTCTTAACTACATCAACCACTGGTGCTCGCTCAGTCTCAAGTGTAAGGATCGGTTATCTGAGACTTCTGTGGTAAAGATGTGCACTCAGGGCACGGAGTGGGACTTACTTTATGTCCTACAAATGAGCAAGCCTAGGACCTTCCAAGAGTTGGCTACTAAGGCATATGATATGGAGATGACGATAGCTAATCCTGACGGAAAACCTTCCCCTACTTTTGAAGCAAGGAAGGACAAAGGTGACTTTAAGAAAAATTCTAAGTCTTCCAAGAACTTGACTAAAGAATCCATATCGGTCACTGCAAGTGAACTTATCCAGATTTCAAGGAAATCAAGAGTAGAGGAAAAACAACACCCATCAACAGAAGATGCTAGGAAGAAGTGTCCTACATTGAGAGAGCTTCAGGAAAAGAAGTACCCATTCCCTGACGTAGATTGGTCAGGCATGTTGGATGATTTGTTGAAAAAGGGTATCATCGAGTTATTGCCGTCAAAATGCCCCAAAGAAGCAGGCAAGGTTAATGACCCGATGTATTATCGGTATCATAGGGTCATTAATAGCCCTCTTGAAAAGTGCGTAATACTCAAGGAGTGTATTATGCAATTGGCATCCTAGACTTAGATGAGGCAGTTGAAACCAATCACACGACAATTTGGTATGAGCAGTATGACTTGGCTCCTTCAATGTAAGAAGAGTTGGTTACCATACAATTTAAAAGCCTTGAGCTAGTAATGCTTTCATTAATGGTTCCAGCGACACTTATAGAGGCTGAGCATGTGCTAGATATTCCTGATAAAGACAATGAAGGATGGATGCTTGTTAATAGACGAAGGCCTGGGAAGCAAAGGCAGACTCAACCACCCCTACTCCGTTGAAGAAAGAGGCACGCCAGAAACAAGAAACCTCGACACCCTAAACGGAAGAAGAAGCCCAATTTTGGTAAGAGGCATGAAGTTCAACAAGTCGATCTGCTTGAACAAGAACCCCTTGTTTGTCACATTAGAAGAATTCTTCCCAAGGGACTTCTTTAAAGAGGTTACAGTTAACATAGCTTCGTGTTCTGAGCTTGAAGATGAGGACGATGAGGAAGATGCACAAGAAGATCCCCAAAAGGCATCCTCTTCAAATACAGATGACAGAGTCCTCACCGTCTTAGAAGCTTTGCCCGAACGCATGAGTTGGAAAGAAAATTTTCAACTGCCTGAAGAGATGCACGAGCAAGTTATGGCTACCATGTGCCATACAAAGTCATATGCTGACAAAGTAAAGGAAGTCAAAGAGCCTGCTAAGCTTCCAAATCAGTGCGCCACTTGTAACACGGTTGTATTATGTATAGATGATGATCTATTGCTTGGGTCAAAATCCCATAATCGCCTATTGTTTGTCACTAGTTATATTCAGGAGCAAAAAGTCAAATGCATCTTGGTAGATGGTGACTCGACAGTCAACATCATGCCCCAGTCTACTATGAACGACTTAGGGATTACTGTTGAGGAGCTCTCTAAGAGTCAGATGATGACACAAGGCTTCAACCTGGAGGGTAAACATGTAATCGACATGATTCGCCTCGAGTTGGAAGTGGGTGATATGTCCACAACATCTATCTTCGATGTAATAGATTCAAAAACTTTATATAAGTTGCTGCTAGGACGACCTTTGGCTTCATGAACATGGGGTGGTGGCATCAACTTTGTACTAATGTCTCAAGTATTACCGCGGCGGAGAGAAGAAGATAAATGATGATGTTAAACTATTTATTAAGGCTGAATCTTATTTTAGCGATGCGAGGTTGTTCGAGGAAGGGGCCTCTTTGAAGGAAACAATGCTAGTCTTTATCTCCTCTGCTGGTAAAAGGAGTGATGAAGACACCTATGTGGCGACAAACAGTGGCACCAATGGTAATGTCAAACAACCGCGGCAATTTGAGAAGGAAAGTAGCCAAGTCAAGATGAATCATTCCTTCAACAAAGTAGTTGTTGCAACGAATCCTACACCTGCAGTATTAAGGGACACTCCTAAATCCCACCGCAAGGATGGTGAAGCGCTATTCAGTAAATGCACAACTCTTGAAAGCGCAACTAAGCCTATTAGCAAATTCAAGGAGACCAATTGTCGTATCCTTATGGAAAAAGGTGTGCTTCTAACTCATAAAGCCAGCCAAAGGAGGGTAGCTAGAGCTCCTCTCTCTGGCTTTGTTGTTTGTTCCAAGGGCTCACTTTAGGAAGAGAGTGACTTGTTGAAGGTGCAGACCGAGGATGGTTTTGATCCAAATGCATATAAGCTGATGAAGAAATCTGGCTATGACTTCAATAACCCAATTTCTTTAGGGCATGTCATCGAAGCTAAGCCCTACGGCATCAAGTAGACACAAAAGAAAATACAAGAGTAAGGTGTTGTCGTGGCAGCTCCAAAGGTAGGCCTCGGTTCTGTACTACCTCAACCTGTCCAGATTTTAGGGTGAAGTAAAGATAAGCAGTCCCTTGCTTAGTATATTGCAGCAGAAGAGATTATTGGAAGTGATGAGGAGGATGTCATGAACAAAACAAAATCTTCGGTGTTTTGACAGATTACAATCTTCCACTTCACAAGGATGCACTTCTATGTTCGACAAAGTGGGAAATGACAAAGTCTCAAAGTCTTCTACTTTCTGGAGGTTAAAAGTAGGCACATACCCAAACCTTCAGCCTTCACCAGGATCAAGTCAAGTGAAGAATTGGCAAGCCCATCATCGACACAGGAAAAGGGCTCAATATTTGGTCTTCTTGGCGAAATAAATGAAGTCCAAAGTGCTATTCTTTCTCATATGAAATGCTTGTTAACTCTAGATGTGAAGATGGAGGGTTCACTGAGAGTCAAGAGACGCACAGTAAGTTTTCACTAGCCATAGGGTTGATTTTGGCCCAAAAGAGGAACTCAAGCAAGAGGAACAAGCTTCCTCCAATCACATCATAGTCCTAGAAGTTGATGACTCAGATATTGAAATAGAACTCGCGAAAACTCCAGAGACTTTAGAAGACGGAGGGCAAGCTACAGTGGGCGAACTCAAAGAGTTAAATCTTGGGACTAGCGAAGAGCCTCGCCTCATCTACGTCAGCTCATTGCTTACGCCCAAAGAGGAAAAAGAGTACTTTGACCTCCTATTAGAGTACAAACACTTGTTTGCTTGGAGTTACAAAAATGCCCAAGTTAGACCCAAAAGTCACAGTCCACCGTTTGTCTATCAAAAAAGGCATTTCACCTAAGAAACAGCCCTAACAATGTTTTTAACCAGAGTTAGTACTAGAAATCAAAAAGGAGGTCAACGAACTCATAGAGGCGGGATTCATTCATGAAGGCAAGTACCCAACATAGATTGCGAACATTGTCCGTAAGAAAAAAGAATGGCCAACTGCATGTTTGTGTGGATTTTTGAGATCTCAATGATGCCTTCCCCAAGGATGATTTTCCACTGCCTGTGACTGAACTCATGATTGATTCTACAACAGGATATGAAGCTTTATCCTTTATGGATTACACAGCAGGATACAATCAAATTCAAATGGCACAAGAAGATCAGGAATCCATAGCTTTCTGCACACCTAAAGGCATCTTCTGCTATACAGTGATGCCCTTCAGCTTGAAAAATGCTAGGGCTTCATACCAAAAGGTGATGCAAACCATCTTTGAGGACATACTGCACAAGACGGTGGCGTCGTACCTCGATGATCTAGTGGTCAAGTCAAGAAAGAGACCACACCACTTGCGTGATCTCTAACAAACCTTCGAGAGATCATGAAGATGTCAACTCAAGATGAATCCACTTAAGTGCGCATTCAGTGTTACTTCTGGAAAATTCTTGGACTTTATCATCCAACATCGAGGCATTGAAATTGACCAAGCTAAAGCTAAAGCCATTAAAGACATGCCCGAGCCTAAGAACCTTAAGGAGCTTCGCGATTTATAAGGACGCTTAGCCTTCAACAAGAGGTTCATATCAAACTTAGCCAGTCGTTGCCACCCTTTTAGCAATGTCATGAAGAAAGGGGCACCTTTTGAATGGAATAAATCATGTAGGAATGTTTTTAAAAGTATCAAGAAATATTTGTCAAGCCCATTGGTGCTAGGAGCTCCAATTCCCAGCAAGCCTTTGATACTTTACATTGCGGCCAAAGAAAGATCACCGGGGCATTATGTGCGCAGGAAAATGAGGAGGGTAAAGAGAGAGCTCTTCATTACCTGAGTCGAACCTTCATCGGGGCTGAATTAAATTACTCCCCAATCAAAAAGATATGTTTGGCTCTCATTTTCGCTGTGCAGAAGTTGAGGCATTATATGCAAGCTTACACAGTACAGGTCATCTCTAAGGCTGACCCAATCAAGTATATCTTATCTAGACTGGTTCTAAGTGGACGGTTGGCAAAGTGGGCTATTATCTTAGAATAATACGACCTCATCTATGTACCATAAAAGGCTGTTAAAGGGCAAGTACTAGTAGACGTCCTAGCAGATCACTCAATTCCTGATGAGTGGTAGCTAAACGATTATCTACCTGGTAAAGAAGTGTTTATCGTAGACATTATTCCCAATGTGGGAAATGTACTTTGATGGTGTGGCTTGACAAGATGGCGCTGGAGAAGGGGTAGTGCTCATTTCCCCTAAGAAACACATCCTCCCATACTCATTTGTATTGACTCAATTGTGCTCCAATAACATAGCTGAATATTAGGCACTTATCTTAAGCCTCCAAATGGTTGTAGAAATAGGCATTAAAGTGTTAGATGTGTACAGTGATTTAAAATTAGTCGTCAATCAACTTCTCAAGGAGTACCAGATTAAGAAAAAGGATTTGATCTCATATCACACTAAAGCCCTCCAAATTTTAGATAAGCTGGATACAGTCAAGTTGCAGCACATTTTTAGGAGTGCCAACAAGATGGCTGACACACTTGCAAATCTTACAGCCACTTTAGCACTGGGGACAGAGGAGGATATGACGATTCTAGTTAGTGGCAAGTGGGTAGTCACACCATCAGAAGATGAATTCGTCCAAGGAGCTAATGCAGTCTATGTTTATGAGATGGAAAAACAAGGTTGGCATCAGCCACTGATTGATTATCTGAAGCACGAGAGGCTGCCAAATGATGCTAGGCATAAAACGAAAATCCAAAGGTGAACACCAAGTTTTCTTTATTACAACGATACCCTCTATTGACGATTCTTCCTTGGTCCTTGGTTGAGGTGCTTAGGCGAAGAGGAAGTATAGCAAGTAATGAAGGAAGCTTACTCGGGGGTGTGTAGAGCGCATCAGTTCGGGCCTGAATTGTATGACCGCATCAAAAAAATAGGCATTTACTGGCCCACTATGGTGCATGACTGCACTGACTTGCAAAAAGGTGCGACACGTGCCAGTTCCACGCCAACTTCATTCACCAACATCTAGAATCACTCCACCCAACTATAGCATCTTGGCCTTTTGAGGCATGGGGACTTGATGTCGTGCGGCCCCTTATTCCTAGGTCTTTAGCTGGTCATTTATACATTCTTACAGCGACTGATTATTTCTCTAATTGGGCGAAGTCAATCGCATTAAAAGAAGTCAAGAAGGAGAATGTTGTCGATTCTATTCGAACACACATCATCTACCGATATGGTGTGCCTTGAGACATCATCACCGAGAATAGAAAACCATTCTTCAACAAGTTAATGACTAGCCTTTGTGAGAAATTTAAGTTCGCTCAACATAAGTCTACAATATACCATGCGCCTGCAAATGGCCTAGTAGAAGTGTTTAACAAAACATTGTGCAACTTATTATAGAAGGTGGTGATAAAATCTAAGTGGGACTGGCATGAAAGACTGGGGGAAGCGCTTTGGGCTTAGCGAACCACCTATAAGGCATCAACGTAGTCAACTCCCTATGCGTTCGTGTATGATACATAGGCTGTTTTGCCTTTGGAAATTCAAATCCAATCGCTTCGCATTGCTATACTGGAAGGCTTAAGTGAGGATGAAAATCACAAACTCTATCTAATAGAGTTGGTGTCGCTCGATGAGAAAAGGCTTCAGCCGTAACAAAAACTGCAGTATTATCAAGTGTGCCTGTCACGAGCATTCAACAAAAATGTTTGACCTCGCTCGTTCCAGGTTAGGGATCAATGCTCACAATAAGATGGCAAATCATTATGACGTATAGGATAGGGAGTAAGTTCACCCTTAAATGGGACGACCCTTATGTTGTTCTTGGAGTCCACTCAAATGGTGCCTACAAGATAGTCGACGCAGAAGGCATGCGAGTATAATCGATAAACGGCAGGTTTCTAAAGCGCTACTACCCTTGAAAATTGGTTGTAATCTCCTAAGTACGAGCCTAAACTACTCACCAAAAAAAAAAGAAATAAATAGAAAAAGAATCTTGTACTACTCCTGCCCTGCAAGAGTATAAACTATGAACGGCAAAACAAGTAATTGAAGCACCATTAGCTGAACTACATTATGGCTTGATCTCTTTGAAAAATTGCAATTTTCTTGAGTATGTATGTAGCTTGGTGAATAAAATTAGCAAGTGCAGTTAGATGAAACACAAGAAAGAGATGAAGAAGTAGCCAAAAAAAAAAAAAAACATTACTATTGCATAAAGAGTATCAAGAGTTCACTAACATGAACAATCCAAGTGCAAGTACAATAAGCTAAGCAACCTAATCAAATAATGCTTATCCAATTATTCGGGTTTAGTGAGAGTTGCAACTCTAGGACATCGCACTCATGTTCCTTCAACTTCTCAACCTCTTCTTCAGACAAAGTGGGTACGGCTTCAAGATTAGCAAGAGCTTGTTTCTTCTCAATGACTTGTTGCTCGATGGTGGTCACTAATGTCGATTTGGCTTCAATATCACTTCGAAGTTGTTGTTCCTCCTCATAAGCAATACAGAGTGCTTCTTCTAGCTGAACTACTTTTTGAGTTGCGCTCTTATGTTCACCTTAACGGCATCTAGCTCTTCCTGCGCTGCGGTAAGATGGGACTGTGCTTGGTTGAATTGTCAATGTAGGCGGCCTTCTCTTTACCCAAGTCATCCGGATGGCAAAGTGTGAAAGCTGCTTATCTGAGTGCCAAATATGTGGATACGCTACTCAGATAATCATCTACTAGTTTTCTCAGAGGATTTGGGTCTCCATTGAGAGGTTCAATGCTTTTGTACATCATGGGGGCATTCTCATACACTTTTGATACCTCATCAAATGAAGTATTCTTCAAAACATTCAGGTAGCCACAACCTGTAGCCCGTATGCCATAAGTAATAATACTTTGAGAAATAGGACCCGATCGAAAGAAAGTGACAGAAACTACCGCAATAATAGATTTTCCTTTCATGAACTCATGGCTGGTAGTTTTCTCGACGACAGTGGATATTCTTCTTGTCGCCAGTTGAAGAGATGTCGGTCCCCCTACTTAGTGCTCACCATAGGTTGGTGACATGGGAAATGTTTTGGCCCCTCTCAAGATCGATCCTTCAACTACCTATGGGGATGCTAACCACTTTATAACTTCTATGTCCTTGCCACCATGAAGACTGGCCTTAGCGGTTGACAACTTGGCTGCAAGATTAACCTCCTCAAGCAATTACTCATCTATGACAGGGGTGGCCTCCTGTACTAAATCGAACGCGCCAATCTGCATCAAACAAAAGAAAAAGGGAGTGGGAAGGTCGAGCTATTAAAATTTAAAAAATGGTTGTGACAAGTCTCGCAAAGTTCTAAGTTACATCTTCAGGGTTAGGCATGTCTGAGCAGCTTATGATGTCATTGAACAAGCTATCTCCAAGAGGCGCTTTTGAAGTATCGGCAACAACGATCTTGCATTTGTTGCACCCATGACATTTAAAGTTAGCTTCTGAATCCTAGTCGTTGTTATCATTTTCGACAGCGTTGCCCCTCGATTAGCAGTAGGAGTATCAAGGGACTTGCCAGTCTGTTCAAGATCAGAATCTTAGTCCTCAAAATCAGATCCCTCCTTTGAAGTATTGCCCCTTGTGTTCTTCTTAGACTTAGAGGGGTCATGTCATGTGCTGAAGAAGACAAATGTGGCCTTGAGGTCACTTATTGTCACCTTAAACCACCAGTCTTGGTATTTCTTATTCATGAGCTTATTAAGATGTAGCAAATGGCTCGGCAACATCGCTATGGACTTGGTGTTCTTAGATAGGATAGCAGTCCAAAAGTATAAGGCATCATAGTAGGATGTGGTCCGAGGGCAAGGGTCAAGCTTAAGCACACCAGGTAGCTCCTGCCAGAAACCAAATTGTCTGGTGAATTGATGTGGACTGTAAGGCATGACATAAAAAGGTGTTGCATGATGAAGAAGTAGGTAACTAGAGTGAAGAGCTAGTAGGTAGCTGAGCTTCTCATAACTAAGAGTTCCATCATCATTCAAAGTCCCATATTTATTTTTGCTAAGCATGTTGCAACCTAAATCAGCAATCGCCCCTTCATAGATACGCCTTTGAGCATCCTCAAAACTCTTTGCCCCTCCAAAGCCAGAATAGTGCACCATTAAAGGACTCGCTGGAGTTGGATCCAGTACATAGTGGGTACTAAAGTAACATGCAATCCAACCATATAGATAATGAGTAGGAAAGAATGACATGGAATTTGAGGGTTTTTTCGCACTAAAAATGCCACTTAGGCCACGATAAATGCTTGCCAACACTAGCACTGCAAGACTATATGTGCATCTGACCGCCATATTGCTAGCCACTTCAAAGATGCCAGGATGAATGAATCCTTTTTCATCTTCA
Organism: Lophocereus schottii; assembly: GCA_002740545.1. NCBI lineage: Eukaryota > Viridiplantae > Streptophyta > Magnoliopsida > Caryophyllales > Cactaceae > Lophocereus > Lophocereus schottii. The sequence goes on from NCQV01126059.1 coordinate 21,029, forward strand.
GGAAGAGCAAAAATGCATAACCAACATGAAAAAAAAAGCAGCTAGATAGGTGCTCTCTCTTCTATCAATAGGAATTTCAAGTGTATCAAAGACAACAGAGTTTTCTCGAGTCCACTATAGGGTCCTAGGCTGAATGTCACTTGATGGATTATGAGTTGACTTAGGTCGTGATTTGATAGGACGCGACCTGGAAGAGCTTCGCCACCATCTATATGTGGGCTGGATTAATATTTGATTGTTTAGACGGTGTTGATAAAATGCATCTCAGCTAAGTACTGCCTCCTCATAAATTTTCCCTTAAATAGGGAGCCCACAAAGTTTATAAAAGTCCCACAGAGATATCGACATTTCTTCAGATATAGTATGCAAAGTGTTGGTCTCAAGGCACCAAGCCTCACAAAAGGCGTGAATAACATGAGGATCACGATCATAAGTG
>NCQV01126095.1:0-14087 GCA_002740545.1 Lophocereus schottii
ACACATATATATATATATATGTACACATATATGTACACAAAATTATTTTATTGTTTTAAAAGAATTTGGAAAATTCATTTTAAGGAAGGAAAGAAAAGGAGAGAAATATTTCAAAAATTTTTAACCCATAAAACTAGATGATATGTGCAAAATAAACATTAAAATTCTCATTGTGTAGCCACCCAGCACAAGCACCATTGCCACATCACTCCACCACCGAGTCAAAGTGGATGGAGCTCGGTGGCTATGTATGAAATTATACAAGGTCAGAGTACGACAGATCGATCAAAGTAGAGATCATTAAAATTCAAAATCCCTATATTTTTTCATTCATATTTGCCAGATTGTTGTCATATATATCTCATTGTAAGGACCACGACTCAAACCATTGGCCATGGTCCCTACAAAGGGCTCTCACATTGTTGGATGTGCTTAATTAAGGTTTTAATTTTGCTTTTATTTGCTTAAAGATGTGTTTTTTGAGCTAGAAAAGAAAAGGCAAGAACATTGAGAACATGTTCACATCTCTGGCCTAGACAATATTCACTGTTTAGTGTAGGGCCCAAGCTATTCATGCTCCAGCCTCAAATAGCAAGTGCTATTTGGATCAAAGAGCCGAGTTCCCTGTTCAACTGCCTATTTTCCTACACCCCTAACTTTTTTTTTATTTTCAACATAAAGTAGTAAAGTTCAGTGATTTTGTAAAAACGCATGAAAATAAATCACTTTTCCTATCAAGCATTTAAATCAAAGGAACAACTAAAAGGGATGTGAATTGATAAGAATTTTTTTTTTGAAGGTCCTTGAATAATCTCTGGTATGGGAATCACCTGACTCCATTGTTTCGAACCAATGGTCTAGGTTTGGGGATGAAGATATGATGCCAAGATGTGATGCATTCGGCAATCAAATGGAAAAATTGAAATGTTATACTATGAGAAAGCATACATGCAAAATATTAATAAATCAAAACTAAAATGAAAAAAAAAGTAACATTCATGGTTTATGCCAAATGTGAAATAAAAGAATAATTATACTAAAAAAGACAGTAGGTAGGGATGCTTAATTAAAATTACGTCCTTGCACTTCACAAATTAAATTAAATGATGAACAACAAAGAAGATGGAAGAAAGGAAGAGGTGAAAGTGAGTTGACCTTCAGGTTGACCCCCTGATTAGCCCAAGAACCGAATATAATTGTGATGGTCCTTCAATTTTAAATCAACAGGATAAACACTTCTTTTTTTCCGTTTCAATTGCACTCTTTTTTGGGCCTCACAAATGATCTCTTCTTTTCTCTCTAACTTTTTTCATCAATTCCTCTCCAATTGTCTCCCAAACCCGAAGGATTGACCCCTCGTTATTATAGGAAAATAGTATGATAGGCTTGGATGGATTGGAAGGAAAATTTGATATTAATTGGAAAAAATTTAATTTTTCACTGCTTTATCCTTTGCCCAGGCGGATGGACTCGCTCAAATCCAATGACTAACTAATATTTCTTAGTAGAAAAATCAGCACAACTAAAAGTGGAACCCAGTTGGGTTCCAGGCTGGTTCAATCCAAGGAACATGGTTAGGTTCCCAGGTCACCCATAGGCTGAACGGGAGCCTGGCCGAGTTCTTAGACTGGTCTGGTCTAGAGAGCCCAGTTGAGTCCCGAAGCAGTCCAGGGCCTCAACTCTAGTGGGCTATAACTCAAACCATTACAACCAAAACATATGGCTAAATTCAGGCTTTATTCTACTAGGCTTTTGAGTGAACAGGTTGGACCTTTAGTTTTGTCAGGCTTTTATAAAATACCATTTTTTGGTGTCTATGCTCATATTCAATTCGTATTGTCATGGACCCTAATTTATTCTCTTTTGTATGATTTTCAATCTTAAATTAGTGGGGCAAAACCTCATTGACAATCATCCCTACTTTGTTTGTTTTGATGTAGCATTAGTAACTAGCTTCCTTTCTGCAAGTTTTTAAAGCATTTTTAATGGCATTACAATTTGATTAGATACTAATTAAAGGACTTTCTCTAGTTAATTTTATACTTTTTTAATGATTGGTCATATGTGTGCATTCTATTGCCATTTTTAAAAGAAAGTCTTACGGATATAATGTAATCAAAGCCAACACACACATTGATCAAACAAAGAGAGTTAACATACATAAGAAGTATTCTAGAAAGTAGACATAGTTTCCTCTTTTTACGTGGGTCAAATAAAAAAATGCTATGCATATGCCTCTCTTTAAAATGTCCATGCAAAATCACATAATTATGTTAACTTAAAAAATAAGGTATTAGACTATCAATCAAATAAAAATTCAAACTAAACATGATTAAAAAGGTGTATGTGTAGGAATAAAATGCTAAAAACTAATTATACGTGATAGAGTATAAGTTATTTAATCGCTAGTAATTATTTCAATTATCTTCCTTTTCAATAATGCTATATCAATTCTTCTGCTATTTGAATTTAAAAATTACATTGCACTGGCACATTTTCCCCTCCAAAACTGGCTCATATGAATTAACCCAACCATAAGAGCACTTTACGGTTAAATATTATGTGATAGTGGTCACATCTGTTAATAAGGTAGCTAACTTTTTAGTACTCTAAGGTTGATTGCATTAATTTTTTTGACATTGACCTTTTCAACTTAATTTTAAAGTAACCCGATCATTATAAGTAGCGATTAATTAATACCAAAAATATAAAAATCTAGTGACTATATGATTTTAATGTGCTTTGTGGCCGAAATTGTTGTTGAATGTCATAAATACCCTTTTGATATTATTTTGTGTTAACTAGGGTATATGTTCTTTTATTTTATAAAAGGTGTAAAATTCATCCCAAAATCAAAATCCTCCCGATAACCTACCCGCCTCCTCCAATAATTACCGCTCCATTTGTCTCTCTTCTATACTCTTCATACCGTATCCTCCATTTTTGATGGAAGAAGGCAAGCTAAATTTAAAGTTTTTAAAACATTAATCATTTTATAGAAATAAATGGAGTAATATCTTCTCTAATTTATGACATTTGGTGGAAGTGATTATACATGCACTAATTTCTAAATTCTCCTCTTATTAAAACTAATGAGTTCTTTGTAATCTCTCCTAGGACAGTTAAGCAAAAATTGAAGGTTCTAGGAGTAACTGGAGTGGAAAAGCATGCCCTAAATGTTATGTTGAGCCTTAAGTGCAGTATGCAATTTCCAGATCATCAAGAAACCCGAGTTGCTCCTAAAGAGAAAGAAGCAAGAGGCCATGTACGAGGCACTAAATTCCAAGAAAATGAGGCGGTTGTAGGGGAGGGGGAGGAGAGGTAGAGCATTACATTTTAAATTTGGAATGAGATTAAGGAGATGAAGATGACAAATACAATTAAACAAGCAAGGATATATGATGTTTTGAAGATATTGATTACTTTGAACATTGTCATTTGCAGCTTCTTTGTGCTAATAATATTGAACTAAAGGGTCGTGTTGGAGATTTAGTGTGGAGTTTATGTATGCAGTGTTTTATTATTAAGACTATGAATTATTTAGTGAAGTTACTGTAGAACAACTTAGTTTGTTGATGCTTTTCCTAAGCGGGTTATAGGGGATTGAATATAGTCTCCCCTTGTTTCTAGATGACTTGTGCTTTGCAATGAAAGTCATGAAAGTATGTTGCTGAAGAAAAGAAAATGCTTTGAAGATATTGATTGCTTTGAACATTGTCATTAATCATCTCATTATCTTTATACGTCTAAAAGATCCATGTCAATCTAAAAATGGAAATCCAGCAAGATCGAAAAAATGTTAAGCTAGTCTAGTAATTTCAAGTGGCATTATGCACAGAAGCCACTGCATCAGTATCACGTCTATCCGCGAACCACACTATTAGTTCAAGAAACATCTATAAAACCCAAAAGATTCAACAAAAGTTGTAATATTATTTGCACCGAGACATAAAAAAAATAGTTAGATAAATTCAGTTACCAAGCAGAGGCTGAGAATCTAATAGCTAAGATAAAATGGTTGAGATATCATGGTCACTGGAGGTTGTTTTCTTGGCCTTCCGTCTTATTTTTGCTCTAAGCCATTAGAGGGAGCTTTCTTTTCCTCGTTGCATTTAAAGGTTTGTTCGTCTTTGTATGCAAGTGGCTGAATTGTGACGAAGGCCATTGCAAGTACTGCATGTAACTATTTTGCTCCTAGTTGGCTTCTTGCCTTCCTCTTTAGGAAGCCTGAGTCGTGTTTACAATTGGTTCTTGTTTTGTGACCATAAAAGGGGGGGTCAAGCAAAGGCCACTCAAAGGTATACCATAATCTTTCATCTTTAATCGGATAATTGACCCCACTATATGTTGTTCTATACATCTCTTCAAAACAGCATGGGCGAGACTATTCCTCTAGTTTGTAGTTAAATCACAGAAGGTATCTTGTAGCATGCTTGCAAAAAATGCCACTTATCTCCTAGGATCCACAAAATAGACTTGTTCAATTGCAAGTCCAAAACATGATTCATTCCTTGATGATCCTGCATATCAAACTTCATGTGTCTGTTGGATATAGCTTTAAAAGTCCACGTTTCATTTCTTATCTTTTCCAGTTCATCTTTGAAACCAGGCACAAGCTTAAAAAAAAACTCTCTACCTCACTTTTTCTTTTAGCAATCGAGGTTATCGCTTGCTTCCTAACCCTTCCTCTCAAGGTTTGTCTCACAGTGGACAACATACATATTCCTTGGACAGTCAGGCAAAAATTCCTTTAAAGCTTGTATAATTCACCGACTAATAGAAGGCAGTAAAAGAAATAACAGGGTTAATTGTTATAGGCATTGCCACATATGATGATTAAATAAGAGAATCATAGCATAAATTCATTGCTATCTTGCATCTTCTAATAACACTATCCACTTCTCAAGGTTTTTTACCACTGAAATTTGTAGCAGAGTAGTAAAAAACTATCCGTGATTGTCATTGTTCTCAGATTCAATAACAGCCCATGACAAAGGACAAGGGAAGTTAATCCATAGGTACCCGATATATGCGAATAATTCAACGCTTAAGCTTTTGGAGCGAATGTTTTAGTACCTTGAAGTTTGTTGACCGAATTTTTAGGTACTCTCCATATTTTCTTAACCCTCTAGACTTTTAAAATTTACATTTTCAATCCCAATCTTAAATACTTACTTTTGAAAATTTTAATATTGTACATGTGTAATTTCTCTTATTAGTACTACTCGAGGCCCTCTTTCAATTGGTATCAGAGCCACATGACCAAAAATAATTAAGATTAATTAGTAATTAATTAAGCTAATTAATTATGTTTAATGCGTAAATTATCATCTTCTTGTCCTTCTCCTAATTATTTCCATATTGTGCATTCACCAGAAGGAACCACTTCAGTAGCACCTCAACTAAACTATATCACTGATATAATCTTAGAATTAAAAGTAGAATTAGCAAAATTATGATTGAAGTGAAGGATACAAAGAACCAATTGTCTGTAATCCATTTTTCTTCAATCACCAAAGTGAGACATAGTGGAAAATCTGATCTAAGTATAAGTACTCCATTTTTGTATAAATATCCTTTCTAAAATCCAAAAACAAAAATTCATTTCCATTGTATGATTTAAAAATTCAAAAAGAAGTAGGAGAAAAATTAATTACAAAATTGTCTAAAAAGGCATAGAAAGATGAAGAGGATGTAGTATAAGCAGTTGAATCTTGAAGAACTGCAAAATGTGTTTGATAAAGAACCAAATCCAGAAGAATTAAATAAAATCATGGGCACAATAGTGGATAAACAAGAGGTATTATCTCGCTATAACGAAGAGATCAATAATGTCTAGTTAGAAGAAGAAATATATTATCAAATGAACCTAATTAAACTAGAGGACCTTAATATTGTACCTTTAGAGGAAGTTAGAAAGAGATTGGATAAAAAACATGGGAAAATGGTATTTGGTGATGAAATCAATAAGATTGGAGAAGAACTCAATGTAGGAGAAATCAAGCCCAATCTAGTTAACAATGTAGTTCTTACACTGAAGAGTTTGGTGAACCGTTTAGAAGAAATACCTATTTTATGAGACCGAGATACATTCCATTAGGACGTGTAACTAACTTTTCCTTTGAGTTTATACCAAGGAAAACCACATTATTTGAAGAAATTTGTCTGACCCCAATTAGTCAAACGATATACATTTTAAACGTCAATGGAGCTTATAATAGAGAAAAATATTTAAGCATTGGAAAAGAGGTGTGAATAGTGTCCAAACCTTAAATACTACTTGGACTACTTTAAATTTTGTAAATTATATCGATCATATCTTTTTTAGCACTGTAATTGACTGGTATGGTTTATTAAATGATGATGGTAACAATGCTTTATGAATGATGGAAATATCAGTTGCAATATTGAAAAATTTATGTAAGAAAATCGAAACTGAATTCATCAGAGTTAAATTTGATTTCAAAGAAAAAGCAAGAGAATGATAAGGAAAGATTAATAACATAGAATTATAGGATTTGAAGTATCTGGAGAATTATATTACTGAATTTAGTCAATATTATTATAAAACTGAGCATAATGAAACCAATCTTGGTATATTTTATGATAAATTACCATATCCACCAATTCTATAATCAATAAAAAGTACATTGCATGCTTGAAAAAGTAGATTTCATTAGTACCGTTGGTTCAAGAATGTCTTATCTAAGAAAATGGATCGATGATCAATGCCTTGATCTCCAAAAGTAAAAGAAAATGAAAAAACAATTTCTAATTTGTTAGGATAATCCTCACCAATGGGGAAAAGAACCTGAAAGGAGAAAGAAAAAAAATTTACAAGAAAAAGAGCTTTAACAAGCGCAGGGTAAATAAACATAAAAGAAAATATGGTACCAAAGTAAGGCCTGAAACAAATATTTTTTTAGGAAAGCTATTTATTATCCAGCTGGAAAAACAACTGTATTGGGCATATCAAGAAATAGGTCATTATGCAAACGAAAACAAGCTTATTGAAATATTGAGAACTCTAGACAATTTTGAGCTTAATAAGGATGAACAATTAGATCTAGCGCTGAAAAACAAGGGAGTTGTTGAGATAATATTAGAAGATCAATATGAAGAAAGTGATTATGAAGAAAGCAATCATATGATGGAAAGTAGTTCAATTAGTTTTGGTGATTTTCAAGGAGAAGAATTTGCTGTAGGCAAGGACAATGAAGAAGCCAAATAAGATTGCGTCCTTCCCATAATTTAGAAAGATATGACCTATAAAAATTCATCTTTCAATTAAAGAGTAAGTACATATGTAAAATGATGGAAGGAGATCTTAATTAAGATAAAAGACTGTGAGTATGATGTGAAGAAGTTAATCTCATTAATTGGGAAAAAATCTTTAGGCATAACAAAGGCAGAAAGTACAGGTATATCTATGTTGGAAGTGTTCAAGTGCAAATTACTCTGTTATAATATTATGGCAAAGATATTAATCTTTATACGTTGCTCTATGATATTAGGCATACCAAATTTAATAATCAAATTATCACAGGGATGAAGACCAATTTATGTAATAGATCAGTAGAATTTAATTGTCGATCTGGATATTATATGAGTCTAAAAGATGAATTTTTCAAAAACTTCCCATCCCTTAAGATAAAAATAGTTGGGATAGACATGGAAAGAGGAAGACACCCATTAAAGATATTTTGGAAAATAATATACAAATTAGATAATACTATAGAACCAAAGACTAAGGCAATGATGATAGTGGTAGAAACATTTAAAAGTCCTACTCCCAAGCAAAAAATCCAACAGATAAAATCTAATTCTCAAGAGATAAAGATTAATAGGTCATGGATATCGAACTTTGCCGATCCCACAAAAATTAATAAGAAAACATAATAAAAATGGATGAGAAAGGTAAAATTAGCATTAAATCTCAATTATTAAGAAGTGCATGAGTACAAGATTAGAATGGCAAGAAGGGTCCTCATTAGCTAAAGAAGAACTTAAATAAGACGATACAATTAGCATGATCAGTGAAGTGAGTAGAATGTCTTGTGGACTAGAGTATGAGTCTACATAAAAAAGTCATTAGATATAAAAGAAGAATTATTAGTAAGTCAATCTATGAGGATGAATTAGTAAAAAATATGACTATGGACATCGGCTATGAAGCCACCAATACAAATCCTAACAGCATCTATGTCCCAAGAAATATATGTTTAGAAGGATATAATAAATATGAATTGTGTGCCTACATAGATAGTAGTTGTTCTGTCTGTTTTGAAAAAAAAAACTTTATTTCTAGAATTCATTTGGAGAAAAGCCAAAAATTCTTTACAAGTAAGGACATTTGACAATAGTATAATGACTCACAAGGAGCCATAAAAGGGTTATCTATAGGAATAGGAGATGCCCAATGCATTGTACCAGTTTTATGAGTTATTGATTAACCCTCCCATGACATCATTATTGTGAATAATTTTTAGAGACTATATTCTTAATGCACACAAACCATAAACCACATAATATTCACAATAAGTAGTCACTCAATACCCATTTGACAAATTGAATAGAGCTTACACTCATCAGAACATTAAGTTTACACGTCGTCAGCGAGGTGAGAAGGTAATGCCTGTATAACATGAAATAGCACTAACGATCTCACTACTTGAGTTATCTATGAAAGAGAACATTGCTGAACAGCAAGGGCAATCATGTAAAGAAATCTACTTTGGTAATCCTCTAAAATTTTTGGATAAAACAAGACATTTGCAAAGATTTCTTTGTTAATTCTCAACACTGTTGGTGTATACACACCAAGATATCCAAAAATCTGATAAACAAATCAAAGAACTTCTAGATAAAGGATTAAAGTTAGACAAATCATTCTATAAAAGCATATTCTTGAAAAAATAGAAAATTTTCCTGAAAAGATTGAGGACATGAAGCAATTAGAAAGATTTATTAGATGTCTTACGTGTACTTCAAATTTCATTAAAGATTTAGCTAAATTAAGAAAACCTTCGTTGCAGAAACTTAAGAAAGAAGTAAGTTGACTAATAGTCATTCAAAGATTGTTCAAAACTTCAAAAAGATGTCTAAAAGTCTTCAAGTTCTTAATTTACCTATGAAGGAGATGATTTAATTCTTGAGACAGATACCAGCAACGAGCACTAGAGTACAGTACTCAAATTTAAAGAAGGAGAAAAGTTGTACAAATATTTCAGTAAAAGCTTTAATAAAACAAAATGCAACTACTCTATGATGGAAAAAGAAATCCTTGTAGTTATAAGGGAAACTGAAAAGTTCTTAATCTTTTTAGCGCCAAAACTTTTTCTTATTCAAACTGATTGGAATACTTAGTTTTATGAAAAAATAACTTATCAAGTATGCAAGTGCAAAGACGATTCTTATGTGGGTAATTATGGGTTAATCAATTTTCTTTTTCTATTAAACATATACAGGGATTGAAGAATTCTCTGACAGATAGTTTAACTTCAGAACTCGCTAATCGTGATCATCAGAGCAGAACTCCTATCAAAAAAGAAGGAAATTCAAAATGAAATGCCACTACTGCTAGAACAAGTTTCCTCTTCTAGTAGAATCCTTATGGATATTTTGGAATTCTATATAAGAAGTAGATCATACCTTGGTCTACTATCTTTTGCCTACCTAATAGGATACAAATGTAGCATATTACAGTTATAAATGAATTGCCTAAGGTGTCCTTATGATATTAAAGAAAAAGTAAGTTCCCATGTTCAGGGAAAATAGTTTAAGTACTTCTATGTAGCCTGCGTCGACTATTGCAATTATTCTTATGATATTTGGGAATCATGGAGTACTACGATCTTCTTTCCTAATAGATTTAGAGTTGGTGGCGTTAGATTTACAGCAAATTTAATCTCTCTAGATGGCCCCATCATGAAAGCCTAGGAATATGAAATGGTAACTCGCCTCATCGAAATCCTAGATCCAAAGTTCCCTTCCTTCTCAAGACTAATTAAGTTTCAATAATGTATGTTTAGAAGGATCCATTAGATTCTCACATGTCCAGACTATCTAACAAAAAATTCCATATGTTAAAAGTTTGTATGTCGATGTACATTGTGTAGTAATTGAGTATGAAAATGACAAAGCCAAACCCACCCATTGCCTTATCCAATTAGTTGATTTAGATGATCCCAATGATCAACGACAAGAATGGTTTCCAGAATGATAAGAAGTAGTTAGTGATCCTGCTTTAACAAGAGCTATTTAAAAAAGGGCAGGCTGGTGCACAAGCATCCCGCGATCACGCAGGGTCCGGGGAAGGGCCGCACCCCAAGGGGTGAATTATAGGCAACTTAACTTGACTTTGTCAATGTTAGTTTTTATAATATGTATCATCAAATATGAGCATTAATTGAATAGGGAAGACCACTAATATATTGTGGAAACACTAATTTCTTTTGTCATGATGATCTTGAAAAATATATGAAGGTGGAAGGAGCTACTTTAGAAGACATCTTTGATTATCTCTTTTATTGGAGTTGAAAAATTCTTATTAGAAAAAGGAATGGAATACTTTATGAATTATTTGACAAATGAGATCCAGAGTATCTTCAATTTGATGAAAATTTTGATGATTATCTAGATAATAATGGACTAGAAGATATTATTGGAGATGAGGGCATACAAAATCTCAGTAACGATGACTAATCTTATCAACATTGAAAGGCTTTGGAAAGTTGTTGCTCCATTATTGTACTTTTTTGTCAAGTGTCAAGTCAGTAAAATAATGTTGCCTATTGTAGCTATGTGAGGACAACTATAGTTATGTGAAAATATCAGTGTGTACTATAGCTATTAGGGCATCTTATGTAGTATATCTCCTCTATAAAAGGAGAGACTGAGTGCTAAGAGGGGACACGGTTATTTGAGCAAACTTGAGCAAAAGAAAAGTTAGAATTCTCCATTTCTCTATGAGCCAGCATCTCTAATGATCTTAGAAGTTTAAGTCCCTCCTATGTCTTTCTATTGTAATAATTTTACTTTCAAGCTTTCAATAAAAGAAGTTTCCGATTAGGAAACGTTATTCAATCGAACCTTATGTCTTAAATATTATAATTTCTTGATTAAAGTCTCACTATCTTTTAAAAGATAAAAAAGTTGATTAGTGACTATAGTCTAAAAAAGGAAAAAGAAATGGATCTGTGCTGTGCCTGATCTAAGAAAGGTATGGTTGAGGTTAGCAATCTTTGTAAACTAGGAGATAGAGGAACGCTGGGGTCCAATGCCGATTAATTTCAGGTAATGATCGCAACTCTCTAATTAAGGTTTAATTATTTTGCTAAGCATGATAGACCTACAACCACAGAAAATATATAATATTTATGATATAAGTAGTACATTGTGATAACTAGTGCCAGTAAAGTCATTGCAAGAGGTTTAATCATTTAAAACAAGTATATTTCTTGAAAAAACCCTAAAAACAGCTTAGTTGTATATTTTACCCAATTCTAGGGTCTTTTCATAATTTTTAAAAGTTTTGGAGCAAAAGTGAAAAAAAGAAATAGCACTAGAGGTATTAAAAAAATAAAACAATCGTTTGGAAGGTAGAAAAAATCAAAACATCATTCCTCAGGGTACTAAAAAGTTAATACAAAAAAGTGAGGCCCGAGAAAAAAGCAATGACACTTATGTCATGGTACTAAAAAGTTAACTACACTAAAGGATAACAGTGATTCTCTGCATTTAACCCAATTATAAGAGTACACCTTTGTATGATTCCTTCAGATAATTTCATGCTAAAAATATGTTATTTTTACGATATCTTTATACCTAATTTATGCTCAAAATAATTGTTATATTTAGATTTTTACTTGATTTTATTTTTTTTGCATGTATTGAATAATTCGGGAAAGATGCATGAAGATGATGAAAAAATGCCGAAAATGAAGCATTGGGGTAGATTGACTCAAACCCGACCCAAATTTCTTAACCCGTTTTCTTTTATAACCCAAAAGAAATAAAAATAAAGGAGAATTAAATTGAAAATAAAAACCCCAACCCATGTGCTGTGCACGTGACCTCTATTTCCCCCCATAACTCTTGGATATTCTCTCTGCTCACCAAACCCAGAAATCTCAAAATCCTCCCCCCAATTCTTAGTAGTCTTCATCTTCATCCACCATCTCTCTCTCTCTAACTCATCTCTCGCCCTCTCTTTGACGCACCAGCAACCACGCCACCTTCATCCTCATCCATCATCGGCGCTCCACGCACTGCCAACACACCCACATTGTGATCCCCATCTCAACCGTCTATGATACCACACAAATTAAGGGTCGAGATTGAAGCCTGCTCAGGTATAAATCGAAGGCAGCAACAATGATTCTGGGTATCAAATGGGGGTTTAGTTGATGTTTTTAGGTTTAATTTTAGGGTCTTGATAGTTTTAATTCGAGTTTTAAGAATTTAGGGTTTATTTTCGTTGCAATTCCTCTATTTTCATTTTGGCTCCCTTCGAAAGTCTTGTAGCATGTTTTTGATTAGTTGGGATTATTAGAACATCATATTTTAGTTGAGAAATTTGCAAATTTGGGTTCATGTTGATGGTTTCTTTACTTGAGCACTCGATCCTATTTTAGCTCCTCTGCCTCAAGAAGCCATTTTAATGGTGTTTCTGGAAGCTTATTGGGTTCTGGATTTGTTGGTTTGATCTCTATACTCCATCCCTTGTAGAGTTCTTAGTCAAATGCTACTGAGAAATCCCAAAATCCCCCTCCCCTATTTTCTGATTTTGGTTTCTAATTTGTGTTTGATGTGTCTTCGCTTTATGCTGTATTATTTAGGGTGTATGCACTGATTTGTTTTTCTTGCTTGTCACTGTTGTCACAGTTTGTTTATTTCACTATTTGTAGCTCTTATTTGGTTATGTTAAGTGCTAGGAAGATGTTCCTTCGATTAGAGTTGATATCAATCGATGTTAGATGCATGTGAGGTGGTGGTAGGGAAACTTTAGAATTAGACTCTTTAATAATTTACAGTTTTATTTGTGTATTGTTTAAATTAGCTTAGAATGATGCTATATTAGTTTAATTTCATACGAAGTGACCTTAATCTCTTCCATCATCACTATGGATTTGACCCTCAAGTACTATGACGATAGTCGTATACTTAGGACACTTTATTATTTTTCATTCAAAATTATCATACAAGTTTTTGGCGCCATAGCTAGGGACGACGACATAAGATTAGGTTGCATTTTCTTTTACGTAGTTACTTTATTATTAGGTTGTATAGATCTTGCTTTATTTAGTTAATAGTTATCATTTGGTTTAGTGCATTTCATGGAACATTCAAAAATCCAAAAAAATTAGAAAGCCTAAAATTGGAAAAGATTTAGAAAAACTTAGAAACCACTAAAAATTTAAGAAATTTAAAAACTTAAAAAAAACAAAATGGTGAGTTTCTATTTCCCTCAGTTTGAGCATGAGATCTTTTGGCGATGCTTGAATAGATTGATGAATTTCGTGCTCAATGTATTGATTATTATTTTAAGAAATGGAAAATTTGCCAAGTGATCTTTGAGGGTCTTAATGATGAATATAGGGATCATGTTGAGACTATGCAACCCAGGGGTTTTGTAACACCCCAAGTATACATGATCCATTGCCTGTTTTCTTCTGCTTAAGATTACCAATAGGATACAATGACTCAATGAACGGGGCGTTACCGCCGTCCATGGAGGACAAGGCTTGCATTAAACATGAAGACTTATCTTAATCCAAAGGTTACCCCATAATAGGGTATACACCATCATAACACCCAAACCATTTAGTTATATACAAAAAGGTTCTAACATCCCAAGGATAACACCACCTTACATAACTTGGTTTAAAAAAAAATACAGTCGCAACATCAAAATACATAATATAACTTAAGTATACTTCAGCCTCCAAAACACATCACAATATGCTAAGATAGCATCTTAGCTCTCCCACACCGTTAACCACATGAATGGTTTGTCTCATTTGGCATCGCCCGCCTCCCTGCCCACCTCGGGGCGATTCAATGAACATTTTCCTAAAACAAAACAT
>NCQV01126120.1:0-18791 GCA_002740545.1 Lophocereus schottii
TTTTCATTCAACAAAGCCGCTTAAATGATTTGAAGTCATGCTTAAAGTCACGAAGAAGAACATGGAGTCAAAGTGATTAAAACAAAATAGGATAGCTTTCATATACATCAACTTTAAGTGCTTTTGCCTTTGGTGCATTTGTACCCCAATTTATCCTATTTTAGTGTCATTGGAGAGATACATGAAAGAGCTTAACAATACTATGGTCATGGGTCCAAATTAGATTTAAAAGTGATCATAGCACACATTTTTTTTGATTATGTGTCTAATTTGTCCAAAATCATACCACCTTAAAGGTTTCCTCATTTTAGTCCTCTTCTTAATTTTTTCTCAAAAAAATTTCTTCATGTGAAATATACTATACTTTAATAGGTATCGAAATTGATATGGATTGTCTAGTAGCTCTTCTTAGTTTGTGTAGCATGAAATTTCAAAATTGAAACTCCATAACTGTAACTTTCATAAATTTCAGAACAGATCCATCTCTTTCAAAAATCTGAAACAATATCATAGAATACCCAGAATATTTCAATAAACACTAGAGATGCTTTAATGTGTCTACACTACCCATATAAAG
This sequence comes from Lophocereus schottii, assembly GCA_002740545.1. Classification (NCBI taxonomy): domain Eukaryota; kingdom Viridiplantae; phylum Streptophyta; class Magnoliopsida; order Caryophyllales; family Cactaceae; genus Lophocereus; species Lophocereus schottii. The sequence continues at coordinate 578 of NCQV01126120.1, forward strand.
CAGTTCTACAAAATTCGACGCAGGAACAGGAGTAGAAATAAGAGGTGGCATGATTAGCCTGTGGAAACTCCCTGAATTGTTTTGCTCCTTGTTTTTAGTATTAAGACTGCCCAAATATATTTTTTAGCAGCAAAAAGAGTGTTTTGTTATGTTACATCTCCCCTAAAAGAGCCAAAGGATGCTTAGTTTTGGGGTCGGCGAACCACTCATAGCCATTAGCAACAAAGTATTGGCATGAAGAGCTAGAATTCGAATATGTATAAACAGATGCAAACTTCACTCTAATTTCAAGTATTCCTCTAATACCATGATGAATTAGCATAGGTCATAACCTCTCAAATACTATTTAGCTTAAGGTAGTTGTCATGTATCCATCTCAACCACAACCATGCCTTATCACTAACAATAAGCGGTAAGTGTTTAGCCACAGAATCCATGTTCCAATTCACACAACTTTTAATCCACAACCTTCCAGCTTCTTTTGGCTAGCAGACGTAATTCCAAGCTATGGGTGAGGTCTTATGATAGTCCTGGCTTTCCCGCAAAGAAAATTCATTCAAATATTCTTAATGTTGTTAATCACCCATTTTAAGACAATAAACATGGAAGGACAGTAGGAGTGAAGATTTAATCAATTGGACTCTACCCACATATGAAACGTGTCTACTCTACCAGCATTTGATGTTCTTAGTTATCTTTTCAATGAACAAGTGACATTCCGCTTCACTCTAATGCTAGGACAGGGAGGTATTCATAGGTATTTGGCATGAAAGGTACCTAAAGGGAAACCAGTCATGTGCACCACTTGCAGTTACACATGTTCAGGGACACATGTAATAGAAGCTTGAGATTTCTACTTATTTCTCTCAGCATAGTAGTATTGGAAAAGAGACTGAAAGCCTACACAATGACTTAATAGAGGGTACAAGGCCTTTGTAGAATACCATCTGACCATCAACAAAGCAAATGTTTACAATCATCTGGTTTTGGTAGGGGGAGTGATTTGAATGATGCAGTCTGAGCATAATAACCCGAGGTTCTTGTTAAGTAGTCCATCACTAAGACAAATGCCAAAGGGGAGATGGATCTCGCTGCATGGGATCCTTTGTAATACGTTGAATGTGAGTTAAAAGAATTGAAGTGAATACTCAAATCACCAAAGATAGACCTTCCTTTTCGTGGAGCATAAAAATTACACAACTAAGCGTGCTTGCTGTGGAGAAATTTGAAGATGGGTGACCTCTTGTAAATTTTCCTAGACAACATATGAGTGAGAAGGAAACATGGTGGAAAGGTTTGTGGTGATTTGTAGGGCCAGTCGACAATCCTTGAGACCATCCTCGGTAAGTGTCCATGGGCCGGCAAGGGTCGGGGTGCTACATATGATATCAGAGCCGACCACCTTGAGTTGTACTAGTTGATACAAGAGCCCTAAGCAGTTACCTAGCAATGCAAAGACACCGGAATGGACTGCCTATCCAAAGGACTTATTAGTCAATCGATTAATGAAGCACAACAAGGGCGTTGTTCTTTTTCAAGTAGGGTGAATGAAATACCCTAAATATGGATTAAAAAGATTGAATTGACTACTCATATCACCAAAGGTGCACATTCCATTTTGGGGAACCCACTCTTAAAAACTCTGTAGTTAAGCATGCTTGCTGTGTAGAAATTATATAATGGGTGATCTCCGTGGAATTTTCCTAGGTTACGTGTGAGCGAAGACGAAACATGTTGAAATGGCTTATGGTCATTTGTGGGGGTCAGTCGATGATCTTTGATGCCATTTCCAATAACAGTCTGCGGCTCAGCAAGGGTCATAGGTTACACCCTTCCTCTAGCTAAAAGAGCTTGTTGGAGCTCTATTGGTGTCCAGTGTAAAGGTGCCGCTGGTTATCATAATTATGAGCCAAGTAGTAAAGATAGGGGAAATCTCAGTTTACTCAGCAGTTGCATAACAAAGTTCCAAGACAGAAAATCATAGGCCTCATTCAAATCAATTTTGAAGAGGCATTTTAGGAAGACATCCCTTCTTTGATACAATCTTGCAGGATCGTAAAAATCATGATGTTATGATGGATGATTCTATCTATCTTATATAAAAATTATATTGGTTTTGATTCACCAAAGATCGTAGGACCTTCCTCATTCTATCATAAATCACCTTGGAAATGTATTTATGCAAAGTATTGCAGCAAGCAACATATCTAACGTTGGCTGCATTCGTTGGGTTATAAATCTTAGAAATCAAAGTGATCTTAGTACTGTTCCAATTGCCCATTAGCTTACCTTTTTCAAAGAATTCAAGGATAGCCTTTGAAAAATCATGGTCAATAATAGGCAAGTCAGAATTAAACAAACCACTATTGTAATGATCAGGTCCTAGGCTACTGTCGCTTGGAATTAAGACCATACCGTTTTTATATTGTCATAGCTAAAAGGCCTAATTAAAGCCTTTTTTCATGAGATACTGAAGTTGGCCCTATGATAATAATATTGCCATGAACAACTTTAGATGTATCTACTTCAGTGCTAAGAAAACCCTCATAAAAGGAAATGAGACACTGAGATGTTACCTTATGATCCCGAGTTCAACTTCCATCCTCTTGCATGATAGAAGAAATTCTATTAACATCTTGCCTCTACTTGGTGGACTCAAAGACGAATTTTTCATTGGAATCCCTTAAACAAAGCCAATCTTCTTTTGATTTTTGGACATAAATGCTTTCAAGCTTGTGTTTTCATATCTACAGTTCTTCCAAGGTAACCTTTTTCAGGCATATAAGGCCCTATCAGTGTTGGCCTCTAAAAAAAGACGCAGGTCCAAAGGTTGAAGGTAGCTGAGATGAGAATGGTCAGGTGGATGTGTGGTTTTACGAGATTGGACAGAATTAGGAATGGAGTAATCAGGAGCTCAGCTGAAGTAGCCCCCATGGAGGAGAAGATGAGGGAATCGAGACTCAGATGGTTCGGCCACGTAAAGAGGAGAAGTGTGGCCACCCCAGTGTGGAGGTGTGAGATGATCAACCCCCCCGATGGAAAGAGAGAGGGATAGACCCAAGAAGAGCCTAGAGTAAGTGGTTAGAAAGGACCTGAGAGTTGCCGATCTGATGGAGGACATGGCTCAGGATAGGAGGCTGTGGTGGGATAGGATTAAGGTCTCGGATTGTAGGAGACTGGCTCCGTAGGTGGCAGCAGCTTCGGTGGGGTGGGGCAGGTAGGGTTTTGGTGTGCTTGTCTGCAGGTCGTACTTTTCTAGGATGTGACGGTATCAAGCGCCCCTGGTTTGTTGAGGTATGTCTCCGCCCCCTGTTTATTTGCTCTCCGGACCCTTCTCTCCTCCTTGTTAATTGGTTTGCAATCATTTTCTCTTTAAACCTTTTTCTCAAAACTGTTTTGTGGGTCTTAAAGAATCAACCTCTCTATGGGTAGGAATACCGGTAGAGGTAAGGTTGCCTACAGTTGAATCTCCCCAGACCCCGCGAAAGCCGGACTCACACTGGGAGTTGTTGTTGTTGTTGTATAAGGCCCTATCAGTGGGGGAATGTTGCATGTTCAGCGAGATCTTTCTCAAGTTATCTCTAGCCATACCATAACTCTCTTCAGGATCCCCAAAGTGCTCTTTATTAAGCTTCCTAGCCATTCATGTTTTTTGGCAATTTGGACCACACTGATGCCCAATATAGGCTTACTCCACAACTCTATAACAGTCTCCATAAATTTTGCATCTAAAGTCCACATGTAAACAAATTTGAATGGAACAAGAATAGTACTATGCATATCGAAGAACTTAATCAAACCAAAGAAATGATCTAATATATCAACAGACAGAAAAAGCACCTTAGAATTAGGGTACATATTAGCTAGGTTTGAATATCCAAAACTGTATCTAATCTTCAAAAAATTCTACAGTCAAACTCTTGTTTCTTTGTCCATGAGTATCTACTACCCTTCTAATGAAGCCCTTTAATGTCACTGCTAATCACATATTGCTAGAATCCCTCAATGTCTTCATGAGTAACATCTACGCCACCAATTCTATCATTAAGGTGTAGGAGATAAATGAAATCACCCATAATTAACCAAGGATCTGACATATCTACAGCTAGATTATTGGTAAACTACCATAAGTCTTTTCTTTAGTTCGAAAACTATTTCCATACACCATGGTCTGCTACAGGGATTTAAGAATGAAGATATGTTTGATAATGCCATGAACAGTTGGGGCTATAGAAAGAGTGATACGTACTCTAAAAACTCTTCAGGCATCCACAGAAGCTAAACTTTACCTCCCTCGTGAGCGTTAAAATTTACAAAATATTGCCAACTAGTGAATGCACTAGTTAAAATCAAAATTGCAAGACCTTACTTAGGTTTCTATAAGGCCAGCTAAACTAATTTTGTTCTTCCAGCGAAAGGTTCTTAAGTCCTTTAGTTTATTCAGGCCATTAAGGGCTGTTATATTCCAAGTCACCAGGTTATCCATTTGGTGAAGTAACTATCTTAGTTTCTTTCATATTCCTTATAGCCTTCTCAAATAACATAGGCTTTTCTTCAAGAACATGTAGAATCTCAAACGAATTGATATTTGGTGTGGCATGTACTATCTACTAAGATTTTTGAATCACTAGATATTTGGGCTTCACCACTGCAGTCCACCCTTTATTTTGAACTTCAGGAGCCTACTGTTGTTCTTGTTCATGCATAGGCCGGGCTTTTCTTTGGTCTCCACTACCAAGGCGCTTCCTTTTTTACATTTTGTGGTTTTATGTCCATATTTTTTATAATGGTCACATATGATAGGTTCCCATTCAAATTGAACTTCTTACTGCTCTAAAATCCTCTCCTCATACATAAGCTTAGGCCCTTGCTTCAAAAGTTAGACCTCCATAAGAATCCAGGCATAGCTGACGATATTTTTCTCTTTTATATTTCTGTCAACCATGATTGGTGTAACCAATAAGCTTTCCAACTCATGCAGTGATGATGCAATCCAATATTTTAGGTCTAAATTAAGGAACTGGACCTAGTGTTAAGGATAAAAGTCCCACATTGAAAAAGTGATGGAAGGGTCCTGAGCTTATAAGTGGTGGTGCTGCACACCCTGCCAAACTGGTCTTTTGGGGAGAGAATAATGGCCCCGTGACAAGTGATATTAGAGCCAACCTAAACTTGACTTCAATGTCTCGTCAATCACTCTGACAGGTGGGGTAGGTAGGGGGCCTATCTGGGACGAGGGTGTCATAGGATTGGGTGGGGGAGAATGTCACAGACAAAAGTCTCACTTTGGAAAAGTGATAGGAGAGTTTTAGGCTTATAAGCGATGGTTGCTGCACATCCTATTAGACCGGCCTTTTGGGGAGATTGTTATAGCCTTATGACAGTAGGCAGGGACCTGGTTAACATGTTCCTTTTGGATGTTTTGGCTCTCTGGCTTCACTATAAATGGTTTCTTATCAAAGGGTTATAGACTAAATTAAGACTTCATCCCTTGTTTCCACAGTATGCAATCATACTAATAGAATACCATTTTTGAGCATAACAATCTTATCAGTCGCAGATTCTGCCCATATCCTTTCGATAAACCTAGATAGAACTGTAAATGTGAGAAAAAAACACCCAGAACATAACAGGAAACTATAGATTCCCAATATCTAATTTTTGGATCCACACCCTTAATCACAATTTTAGTAAATGAGATGCTGCTTTGGGTAGGCTAGATGAGATTGAGTTTGTGGTCCATATTCCTCGATTTAGGTATATCAAAACTAGCCCAGATTGAAGATGGAGGGTGACCTTGTGCAAGACTCATTCCTTAGCTAATTGAACTGGAGCTGGGCTTTTCCTCAGGCAGATATTACTAAACATGGTCCTCATTCAACCGAGGTGAAGCAGGGCTAGGTGTTCAAACTTGCAATCTGAAACTAAACTCTGATGCAATTTCTCTGATTGCCATATTCACACCACCATGAAAATGTTTTAAGAGAGAAGAATACGAGAGTGAAAGAAATTTATTTATTGAAAAATCTACAAGTTGTTTTACAAGGCTCTTCCCATTTGTTTATATATTCAAGACTTTCCAGAACCTCCTTATAACAGCTTACTAACTAACATTGGGCCTATCTGCCAGCTCATCTAACTAACTTGCTGAGCTAGTTGTCTCTAATACCCCTCCTCAAGCTTGGGGTGGTTGGGAGGAAACATCCCAAGCTTGTGTAAAAGGTTCCAGTGTTGTTGAGATGGTGGGATTTTGGTTAAAACGTCAGCTAGCTGATGCTGTGTAGGTAAGTAGCTGAGTTGAAGTAGCCCTTCAATGACTTTGTCCCTTGTCAAGTGGCAATCCACTTCTATGTGTTTTGTACGTTCATGGAATACAGGATTACGAGCGATGTGTAAAGCTAATTGGCTATCACAGTTAAGGGTGAATACTTTGATATTAGAAACTCCTAGCTCTTTAAGTAGACTAACCAGCCATGTAATTTTAGCTGCTGCCTGAGCCATTGCCCTGTACTCAGCTTCAGAAGATGATCGTGCAACCGTGCTTTGCTTTCTGGATTTCCAACTGATGAGGGATTTGTTTAGCAACACAACGTATCCTGTTACTGACCTCATGCTTATTGGACAAGAAGCCCAATCTGAGTCTGAGTATGCAGTGAGCTGTAGAGAATCAATGCCTCGAAGTAAAATGCCTTGCGCTGAAGTTCCAGAAATATATTTGAGTAGGTGCTCCAATGCTGCCATATGAGCTGAAGTGGGATTTTGCATGAACTGGCTTAAAGTCTGGACAGTAAATGAAATATCAGGTCTGGTGTTGGAGAGGAAATTCAGCTTGTGAATGTATGTTCTATAAGGAGTGGGGTCTGTAAGAGGTATTCCTGAATCAGTTAAAAGTTTACTGTTTGCTGGTAGTGGAGTAGCAGTTGGCTTAGCATTAAGATACCCAGATTCTTTCAATAACTCTTGTGTAAACTTTCTTTGGCTAAGGGTTACACCATCTGGAAGATGAGACACATCAAACCCTAGGAAATAATTCAGTAAACCCAAGTCCTTGATTCCAAATGTTGCATGAAGGTTATGCTTGAGTGTTTAATTTTCTACAGGGCTGGAACCAGTTAATAGGATGTCATCTACATACACAGCCACAATTGTCAAGTGATGGGGAGTTTGTTTGAGGAAAAGACTGTAATCATTCTTAGACTGGGTGTAGCCCTGCTGTTTAAGAAAATCAACAAGTTTGGAATGCCATTATCTTGAGGCTTGTTTCAAGCCATAGAAGGATTTCTGTAGTTTGTAAACTTTGTTATGACGATTTGGGACACCTTGAGGCATCTTCATATACACTTCTTCATGTAAATCACCATGTAAAAATGCATTATTGACATCTAGCTAGTAAAGTGACCATTTCCTTACTGCTGCTAGTGCTATTACAGTTCTGATTGTAGTCATTTTCACCATTGGGGAAAATGTTTCAGTGTAGTCAATGCCTTCTCTTTGAGTGTTGCCTCTGATAACTAACCGTGCCTTGTATCTTTCTAAGGAACCATCTGCCTTGAGTTTTACCTTGAAAACCCATTTAGGGCTTATGGCTTTCTTGCCAGGTGGTAGGTCTACCTCACACCAAGTGTTATTAGCTTATAAGGCATCTATCTTAGCTTGTATAGCCTTGACCCAATGTGGATAATTAGCAGCTTCTTTGTATGTGGTTGGTTCATGGAGATGGTCAAGTTGTGTAATGTTTTGCTGCTGAGTAGGGGGTAGTTTGGAAAACTAAACCAAATTGCACCAATGAGGAGTTGAAGTTTGTTGGCTATATGAACACATATAGTCCTTTAAGTAAGAAGGTGGTTTTAAGGTCCTTAAAGTTCTTCTGGGTAAGACATCTATGGAAGAATGGACAACTGGAGGCAAGTCATGGTTGAGAGAGATAAAGTGTTGCAGTTTTAGGGTTTGGGAAAAGGAACAAGGACAAGGAGATGAATGAAGCATGTGATCATCATGTGTGCTATTTGATGAAGGCACCAAAACAGAGGATGTATTGTTTGTTTCATATGTGTTTGAAAGAAAAAGGTGATTGGGTAGAACTGTCTCTATCACTACTGCATGTTGAAAAGGAAAGTAAGTTTCATGAAAGACCAAATCTCAGCTGTACTGTATCTTTTTTATAACCATGTTATAAATCTTATAAGCATTCTTACCCATGGGATATCCTAAGAATACACAAGGTTGAGCTCGAGGTTCAAATTTAGCTCTCCCATATTTCGAAGTGGACATGTAGCAAAGACAACCAAAGTTTCTCAAGTGTTCATAAAATGGTTGGCCCTTGAATAACAACTCATATGGTGTCTTGTAATTAATGGCAGAGTTGGGTAGCCTATTAATTAAATATGTTGCTGTTAAAATACAATCTCACCAAAATCTTGTGGGAGCTTTAGACTGAAATAACAAGCCTCTGGCTACTTCCAAAAGAAGTTTATGCTTCCTTTCTACTACACCATTCTGTTGAGGAGTGTCTACACATGTAGTTTGATGGATAATTCCTTATCTTTTGTGAAAGGCTAGGGCATATTGATCCCCAAACTCTGAGCTATTGTCAGATCTGACATTTTGTACTTGTTCTTGAAACTGAGTACTAACATATGCAATGAAAGCTTCTAACATAGAAAAAGCATTGTTCTTATTAGACAATAAAAAAACCCATGTAGCTCTTACGAAATCATCCAAAATAGAGAGAAAATATTTGAAACCATCATAAGTTGTTGTTTTATAAGGTCCCCATATATCTATATGCAGAAGTTCAAAAATTCTATTTGTTCTTATAGTGATTGGCTGAAAAGAGACTCTGTGCTGTTTTGCCTGAGGACAAATGTTGTAAATGGAATTTGTTCTTCTGTTTGGTAGTCCTTGAATGTGAATCATGTGTTGAGAAGAAGGGTGGCCTAATCTGCAGTGCCAAAATTCAGAACTGGATAAATATATTGCATGTTTGATTTTGTGTGAGTTATATACTTTTTGTCTTAAATCTGCAGCAGCCAAATACAAACCCCTAGTCCCACTCCCAAGAACCAATTGGTTGTTCTTCAAATGGTCCTGTAAGTAACAACAGGTAGGTGTAAACACTACATTAGAAGAAAAGGTCTTGGCCAATTTGCTAGCTGAAAGCAAGTTGAAATAAAAATCTGGAACATATAGAACATCCTTTAACACAAATGCTACCACTCCATGCAACTATCCTAATGTTCTTAGCCTGAACACTTTTTTCATTTGGCATAGTAATAAAACATGCTCTTATTACTTGTATAAATGATTGAAATAAATAAAGATGTGGAGTGATCTGATCTGTAGCTCCACTATTAATTATGCAACTCATCTCAGGCTTTGCAGTAAATAGATAGAAAGATTTACCAGCAAGATAAGCAGAGTGTTGCTCTTCTGTATTGGGAGTTACAGCCATATTGTGTTTGCTAAATAAACTCATTAGTTGCTCATACTGTGCTGAGGTCAAAGTATGTTGTCTTGTAGTAGGTTCTAAAGCAGATTCAATAGAATCAGATTGTTGCACATGAGCTGCTATCCTTTTCCCCCTGTCAATTGATCCTCCTCTCATCCTTTGAAGCTTAAAGCATTTATCAATTGTATGTCCAGGTCCTCTACAACAATTGCATTGTACAATACTCCCTCTAGTACAACCAACACTTTGAAATTATTGTTGCTGATTCAGGGACTACTGTGTGCCATAAGATGGGTTTTGAAATGTACTTTGAGAAGGATAACGAGGAGGCAGGGATTGTTGCTGATTAAACTTTTGTTGAAACTGCACCCTTTGCTGTGATAAAAATGTTGAGGAGCCAAACTCAGCTTGATGAGGAGTCTTGATTTCCCTTCGTTGTTCTTCTTGAATGATTATGGTACAGGCTTGGCTTACAGATGTTAAAGGATTCAACATTAGAATGTTGCTCCTAACCACTTGATAGGTTTCATTTAACCTCATCAAAAATTGCATTAACTACTGCCTTTCCATTAATTTCATGGCAGAACCCACCGACTCACAAGTACATGGTGTAACCAAAACTGTATATTCATCACAAAGCTGTGTACATTTTGTAAAATGTGCTGAGACAGAAAGATAGATTTCCCTGAGACAGATTGGTCATTTCTTTCTGCAATTGATAAATCTTGGTAGCTTGATTAAAGCTGAATCTCTGTGAAAGATCTTTCCAAATCTGAGCTACCGTGGGAGTGTGGATAATGCTGGATGCAATATCTTTGTCAACAGAATGCAAAATTGAAGAAATCACCATACTATTATACCTTTCCCATAAAGGCAATAGAGGAGAATCATCTGCTGGTTTTTTATAATTTCTAGTCACAAAGGACATCTTGTTCTTTGCACTCAATGAAACCTCATAAAACCTTTTCCATTGAGCATAATTGCTTCCATTAAGAGGCTCACTAGTGAGACTGCAGTTGGGATTATCTGAATGATGCAGAAATAAAGCATGGCCTAGATCGAGTGTATAATTGTGTAATGGAACTCGATTATTCTCTATGTTCTGAGTTATACGATTTGTCTCACTACTCTCAGAAGCATCCATTGTTTTTCTGAATCTGATCAATAAGAATCAGATTACTATCAAGAATTAGAACTATATGTTCTTGATCAAGAATTTGATATGAAACCCAAAAAAAACTAGAAATGATCTATTATTAGATCAAAGATATTGATGACTAACTCAAGAAATGATCGAATGTGGTGTTTATAATCTGCTGCAAATATTGCGAATCATGAAAGAAAATAAGAGAAGAAATCAAACTCTGATTCTGTTTCAAGCTGCTCTGATACCATGTTCAAATTTGCAATCTGAAACTAAGCTCTAATGCAATTTCTCTGATTGCCATAATCACACTAGCATGAAAATGTTTTGAGAGAGAAGAATACGAGAGTGAAAGCAATTCATTTATTGAAAAATCTAGAAGTTACTTTACAAGGCTTTTCCCATTTGTTTATATATTCAAGACTTTCTCAAACCTCCTTATAACAACTTGCTAACTAACGTTGTGCCCATATGCCAGCTCATCTAACTAACTTGCTGAGCTGGCTGTCTCCAATACTAGGTATCACACATGCAAATCAGGCATCCCTATTCCATTGGAAGGAAGAACACTTCTATGCAAACCAACCAAATTTGGGGATTAAATCCCAAAAACTTCATTCTGAGAGGTAGGAATTAAGCTCAAGGTAGAAGGAACAACTGATGGAGGTCACTTCCTAGGTCTCCCTGTCTTCGCCTATCCCATAGGAGAGAGATGCTACCGCTTTAGAGGGAAAAAAAAATCTACTTGAAGCTTCTTCTTCCTTCCATTCTTATTAATCTATTTCATATTTTCTTTTCTTTTATTTTCATTTCAAAATTTACTATTAGGATTTTTGTCAGGTTTATCTGTAAATGCTATCTCTCTCCCTACTAGTAGAGGGACCTTCTCTGTCTTTTGAAAAATATCTTAATTTCCTCTCATCTCTAACCCTCTGTAGTAAAGTTTAAATTTCCTAGTTAGATCTAGTTGAGTTTAATTAGCTCTTTCAATGGTTAGTTAAATCGCATTAAATACTTTTAGGTCTTTCGAACTATTTTTTTTTCCCTTACAAATATAATTATAGTTGTAAAAATAAAAGTGTATTAGTTTGCTTTAGTTAGTTTTAGTTACTTCTCTCATGAGCTAGTTCACCTAGTTAAATCTTTTCAAGTTTTTTGTACCTATGAACTAGACTATTTTGTACATATATTTTTGTAACTTAACCTTCTTTTCCTTTGAACATATGTTTTGTTTTTGCATTTCCTTCATAAGTTTGCCGGATCTTTTCTTTATTACAATAATCACGTACTAATAATTGTTAATTTTTTTTCCTTCCTCTTTTTTGGCACTCAACAATCCTTTGTGGTTTTCTGACCTTGGGTTAATTTGTCTATCCCTCTAAATCTTTCGTAGCTGATCCCCTCACTTGAGTTTGGAATAATAGTTTTGTAATTTTTCATGAGTGTAATAGGTCAGGGTTGAGAATTGGGGTAAATTATGGTTTTTTTTTTTTCATTTTTTCTTCTCCCTTTGTGTTCACCACCTCCATTTTATAATTTTGATTCAAAAAAGAACTTAAATGAATTAAATCATGCTCAAATCACTAAATAAGAACATGGAGTCAAAAGTTGCTAAAATAAAATCAAGTACATTTCGCAGACCATGTTTAGGGGCTTACTTTTTGGTACATTTGGACTTCAATCTGTCTTATTTTGGTATCAACTATTAGATATATAAAATGGCTTTCCAACTGGTCATCATGGTCCAAACCAGAGTTCGAAAGTAAACATACCACCCACCTTTCCACAAGGTGTCTAATTTTTGTCTGGCATCACACCACCTTGCAAGTTTCTTGAATTTGACCCCTCCTTGGATTTTTGCTCAAAATACTTTCTTCATATAAAATAAACACACTTCTAGATTTTCAAATTGACATGGACTATCTTCTAACACCTCATAATTTGTGAAATATGAAATTTAAAGTTGGAACTCGAAAACAAAAGTTTTTATGAATTTCATAATAGATCCCTATCTTCTTTAAAAATCTAAAACATCATAGAATGCCCAAAAAATTTTAGTAAACATTAGGCATTCTTTGTTTTGTGAGTTACAACATAAAAATCGCCACCCTAATTTGAATGTTTTAGCCTTTGCTAACCCTCTAAGTTTTGACCAATTTCATTTGATGCATACCCTTCCATTTAGTCCTTAGCCAAAACATATTTATTATACCTAAGCCAAAACTAATGGAGCAACACTTCATGATTTCATTGGTGGCTTTTGGCTTATGATGTACTCTGGTGCTTATTTTGAATCTTTTGGTGTGGTGATGGAATGTATTGTTGTAACCATTTGGAAAATTAGCAGTGCTCTCATATGTCATTCATTCATTTGTCTTTTAGAAAAAGAAAAGGAAAAAATAAAAAAAATGAAAAAGTTCCCAGAAAAGGGAAAAAAAACTTGAAAAAAAACTTTAAAATTTTAAAATGAAAAGAATGTTGTGAATAAGAGGGTTTGGCAGGGGTCATTGCGTATATTTGATCTTTGTTTTAACCCATTTTCAATGGTTGCCTTTTAGGATTGTACCTCATTCTAGCAACAGTGTTTGGGAGAAAGTGTGATTATTGTCGTTTATGGAAGCATTTAGTTGCTCATTAGTTACTTGATTTTTATCCCCTCATTTCTTAGATGTATTGTCCCTCTCTTATCCTTTTAACCCTTTCCCCCGTTACAATCTTGTGAAGCCCTATTGATTATTGGTTTACATTTTGCATCTTAATGATGGAAAATTGAGAATCTTAGCAAGGCTATGATGGGTTGTATAATTGGCAGATGAATTAGGTGAACATTTTTATATTTTAAACACATGAGCAGGAGTCTTTCACATATTCCCTAAAGTGAGGTTCTACCAGTCATATTTATTAAGTGTCGTGAAAGATTGTGCATCATAGATGGGGACTAAGAATTTCTTGATGTGTACAATGTGTTTTTATGTCATCTAATGTTTAGGTTACTTAAACATGTGCTTAATTGGAATGTGTACGTTTTTTCTCCCAATGTTATATATATGTCTTTTTAAAAAACCAAAAAGAAATTTAATTTTTTGATGCCTTTTTCTTTTAAGATTTTGCAGGAATATCTTTTGTAATCTATCACGAGACCTTACTCGTCCACTAAGGATAACCTAGGGGTTTAAAAGACATGTCTTTACATGCTAAATATAGCCATAATTCCTACAAAAGTGAGTTAGGATTTTAATTTATTTTTCTAGGATTTTTAATTTCACTTGAGGACAAGCATAATTTAGGTCTAGGTGTATTTGTTCAATCCAAAAGTAATACAATTTATATGGTTTTATCATCTAATATGTGCATAAAATAAATTATTAAATTAGAATTTTAATAAATTTTTGTTTATTTTATAGGAATTTTGGAAATTTGAATGAATGAATAAATTTCATGAGAAAAAGAGTTAAACCAAAAGATTTTGGATGAAGTGAAAAAAAAAACAAAAAAGAACAAATAACTTATCCCAGTAGAAGAAAATGGCCAACGGCCCAAGTTCAGCACAACACCAGCCTAATTGCCTCTTCCTGTCCACGTCATGTGCATGTCATGCGCCTCCTTCTTCTTTCCTTTACCAGCAGTATCGAGCCCAGCCCAAACCCTTCACCTTTTATTTCTTGTCCTTTGGCACAGCCTCTCCCCCCTGCATCTTTGATGTGATCATCAGGCCCCTTCCCATTCCTTTTTCCTTCTCTTTCTCCTTCTTAGCTCAGTGACCTGAATCCCTTTCCTTTTTAGCTATTCTGCTGCAACTTCACCTTATTTCTTAATACTCAATAGCCTAGTCATTCTTCATTATTAATCCATCCATTGTGTTCACTCATCTTTGTCATCGACTCATTCATCAACTAGGCCAGTTTACTGGGCTTTATTCCCTCAAGATAGGCTAAGCAGATTGAAATTTGAAAGTGAAAGTATATAAATATACTATCTAATCTAGTGGATAAATAATCAAGCAATTAAATAAAATAAGCAAGCTCTCAATCCATGTATCGATCAAGCACTTCTTCCTACTAATTACCATTTATAAAGGGCTCATGATTTGTAAGTTCATTAAGCATGCGATTATCAAATTTGTGGTTTCTAAATTGGTATGACTTTCTCAAAACTCCACACAATCAAGTGAAATCATATGTTTCTGGTATCGAATTTCACCTTTTAGTTGTTCATTGAATGCCCACAACAAGCAAGAAAATGATGAGATTTCTCACAAGACAATAAACATCTAAGATTCGATATAACAGCCCAACAATTTCAAAATACTCAAAGAGATCAACACAAGATTGAAAAAATTAACAAGTGTTGGCATAAATCTAAGGTCAAAAGAACAAAAGATAATCGAAATTAAGAAAGATAAATCCTAAAATTAGAAAAGAAAAGAAAAGAGACAGGAAGAGATGAGATGAGATGAGAAATACTCAGCTAAATAACGTGTTCAAATCCCTCGATTGCAATCACGACATCAAAGCCTTGCAGGATCTCTGCTGTAATTCGCTCTCTCTCTCCCTCCCTCTCTCTCTCTCTCTCTAATCTAATCTAAATCCTAATATAGATAATGAATGCAAAACTAGATGGAATGGAATAGATGAAGAAATGAGACTGAAAACAACCCTTTTATCGCGAGAATTCTCAAGGCAAATGTAAAAACCGCCTAGAACATGAATGCCAGCGAAGAAAGCAAGGAGCCTTGGGTAAAAAGGGGCCACCACGGTTTGATCGTGGGGGTCATTGGCACATTTGTTCTTTCTTTATTCATTTGCTTCTTCTTGGAACCTGTTAGGCTATGGTAGTGACCACGATTTGTCTATGTTTAGTGTTTTTGGACCTCTTACTTTTTTTTTTAAAGTCAAAACACCTTAAAAACATCATTCTCCTCATATAACTTGGCTTATAAGGTCAAAATCTGCAAACATAGTCAAAACAAACAAAACCAAGCATAATAGTGAAATAAGGGCATAAATCATACTAATACGCACACTAAAACCATAAAATGACTCCCAAATACTAAAAAAATCTTATGCAAATTTGACATTCATCACTCCCTCATGCTTAAAATTTTACTTGTCCTTAAGCACATATTAGATAAAATCATTAAAGGGAGATGCATCTAGGACTCAAAAACACAACAATCTCCCTAAAATAGGCAACTCATAGCACATCACAATCAAGAATATCAATCAATACCAAACCCAAATAGTGCATAATACATTTTCAAAATTAGCAGAAGGCGAAAAGGTGGATGCTTTTAAAAAAAAATATGCGACCACAAGCTAGATGTAGGACTTAATCACCCCCAAAGATTCATAAAGCACGTTATAGAAGCACATGGAATTGATTAGAGCCAATTGGACCAGTAGAATCTCACTTTGCGAAAATGTAAAACACTCCCCCTCATACATTTGGAATGTAGTGTAGGTTCATTCAAGACTCATTCTAAAGATACAATCTACCATATGCTTGTGAAGACTCTCAAATTCTCCGCCACTGGGATACAGTGTGTGTATAATAATCAAGAGGACTTTACATGGATTATAACAGAGCCACGGGTAAAGGTAAGAGGGGAACAAATATTTTTTTTTCTTTTGCGAATGTCGGCCTAAAAAGCCAAAGACTAACAGCTAAACTCTCCCAATACTCATGAAAAATCCTCTTCAAACCAATACCACTCAAATTCGCAAACACAACCTCTTATGCAGTAAAATAAGGTGAATAGAGTTGAAATACAGAAATGATTATAATCCAACAAGGCGAATCTCTTTTATTCACTTTTCAGCACTTTTGTTTTTGGTTTGTTTTTCTTTTCCATTCTCTTTTCGTTTGATTTGTCCTTTTTTTTTAACAAAGGGATTTGCCATGGAAATAAGTATCAAACTTCTTATCGTTTGTTTTCAATTCTTCCCCGATCATTTACAATAAAACAACGGATATCTCATATGAATAAATCAATATGAATCCCCTCACCAACAAATCAAACCGACCTACTAAAAGATCTCAATACTCCAAGATAACTCCCAAACAAAATATTAAGAAGCGAAATTCGCTCTAGCCTTTGCTTAAGAGTAAGTTGTGTTTGGTCAATGGTTAAGTATGGAGGTTCACATCAATAAACAAGGAGTATATCACACATACAAGGGTAGCTATTTGGCTATGTCGCTAAAGTATCCAAAGAAAGAATGCATCTATCTTATCATCAACTTTACATATGCAAATACGGTTTTGAACAAGAATACAGACAAGTTCTAGAGATGCGACATGGAAAAGTCACACATATGAAGGAAATATAGGACTAAATAAGATAGATTAGTCCAAATAAGGCTCAAAGTCTCATAGGATATTTACCACAGTCTAACTCATAAAATGAAGCTTAAGTACCAACCTTAGTGCCAAAGACTCGAAGGGGGCAACAAAGTTCTCAATCAAGACAAGGGTCAAAATAAGAAATATTTACAAAACCTTTAAAAATTTTAGCACCAAAAGGGATTACACATCAAAAGTTACTCAGGATTATGAAAGCTATTTTTCATAGCAAAGGCATCAGCGGAAGCATCTCAACATGCAATCCTAATGCAAACCTAAATGCAACTAAATGCAACACAGCAATGCAAACAAAAAGAAACCTAAAACTACAAGCTCTAACTAGTATGCAAACTAAAAAAATTGTAAACATGAAACTACCCATCCCTTATGCTTAGATAAAGTATTATACAAAGGAAATAAACGAGGAGGAGGGAAGGGCGAAACAAAAGAGAACAATCTCACCATCTCAAGTGTTGGTGCACCTAAGCTAAGGCCTCCTCGCAAACAAGGCAATGGAACACCAGCCCCTCCTTCACAATGTCAAGACTCTGCTCATCACAACAGACGTCGTCAATATACGCAAAAGCTTGTTGAATGCCATAGCTTGAGATTCGCAAGCATGACAATAAGAGAGCATCAAGATAATCATAGCAAACAAAGTCATCACTCTCACCAACAGAACAAATGCCATAGAAAAATCAAGAGAGAAATCAAAGTAAATATTCCACATGATTTTTCTTGGCTCGTTGACTAGGTACATGCAATATGGGTCAAGGGAGGCACTACACTCACTAAAGTTACCTAGGGATACAAAAATATCAGCTTTCCCACTAAGCACATCAAACATGTTATCCTCATAGCCCAAATCTATAGGACCATCACAAAACATAGGATTATCAATGGGCACATCAATGTAGTAATCAGCAGAAGGAGAGGGTTCTAAACATATAAGTGAAACATATGCATGATCAAGGGGATTACGAAGAAGAATTACTAAAGTACCTAAACCAACCTGTGTTGGTACCACATCATACTTCTCTCCAGTCACATTTTTTACACCTCTGCAGAGGCCTTGGTGGTAGTTTGGCCCACCTTTTATTTGATGTTGCCAATAAATAGCAATGATAATTCTTTATTTATCCACTAAATTTTCCTAAATGAATCTCCTTGACGTGTTTTCCCCTTCATATACATATACATACAAATATATATATATATATATATAGATATATAGATATACAAACATACAAACATACATACATACATACATACATACACAC
>NCQV01126151.1:5275-16534 GCA_002740545.1 Lophocereus schottii
GTTATTAATTCTCTTGTTATTTACAGGATGACTGGTTCTCTGTTATTTCCTCAAAGTTGACAAGTTTGGACCTGTGATTCAGCTGTTTGTCCCCTGGCTCAATTGAAATCCCCTTTCTAGAAACAATGGACCGCTGCGACACCTCTGGATTTGTGAGTGGGGGATGGGATGTACACTTGTAGATACATCTAGTCCAATAGTCCTGGCTTAGGTTTGTTGCTGGAAAAGTGGAAAGCTTAGGTTTGTGAGTGGAGGATGGGATGTACACTTGTAGATATCTCAACTGTGATTTTTGTTGAACGTGATTTTCTCAATCCCATTGGTTCATGGGCACTGGCTTACTTGATTTGGGCATTAATCCCAACTACTTATCAAATGCATTTAAGAATCTGGGGGACTCGTTGCAAAAAAAGGGTTCGGGTTATATTTGGGTCGGATATACTCGGGTTCGAGTTTAATTAGGGTCAAATTGAGTCGAGTAGAAATCAGATTGGTTTTAAAACGGGTACGGTTCGGGTTGGGTTCGGGTGGTCCATTTTCGGGTCACTTCGGTTCGGGTTTGAATTAGGTCGGGCACTTTAGGTGTGGGTAATTTCTGGTCATGCTATAATTCGGGTTTCGTTCGGTTATGAATCGGTTTACTTCGGATATTCAGATCCAAATCCGTTTATCTCATTTCGGGTGTCAGTTCGGGTATGGATTCGGGTCGTTCGGTTTGCGTTTCGGGTCTCGGGTCAATTTTGCCAGGTCTGCATCCAAGTGCAAGGAACATATTCAAGGTAATGTTGGTTTCAAGTCGTATCCAATCCTCAGCAACATAGCTATAGGTTCAGGTTCTAGTTCAATTCAGTTCTGCTTTTGCATGGGGCAGTTCATCTCAGGTTCAGGTTCAATTCGATTCAAGTTCTGTTGGTTCATTTCAGCTCAGATTCAGTTCAATTCGAGCTTCATTCGGTTCAAGTTAGCTCAGGTTCAATTTGGTTCAGGTTCTGTTTTATTTAGGCTTATAAATCTCATGTCACAATTTGAAGTCCGTAAATTAACCTAACTGACCCAAGACACCAGAAGTCTCAATAGCTCACAACGATAGACACAGTGCACACTCTAATACCTATACAAGCCAACAAAAGGAAGGGAGGGCTAAATTGGGGGCAACCGCTATCTGCTTCACAAAATCGGTTCTCCACTGAACCGCTCTACTGAATCAGCCATCCGCTTCCCATTTCCAGCCCATACACGCACACACATGCCAAGTACTAACAAAGCATGCTTCTCACAAAATCCTAAAGGCAGAGCAGGAGATTGACGACGCCCTAAACACAATCTGCTATTCTAGAAGATTAGTTAGACAATTTAACTATAAAAATAGCATTCAAGCAACACTCTGCAATTCGTCAAATCGATTTCGGGCACTCATAGCTCAGTCTCCCTTGTCACAGCACCATCCGAAATTGCAGCTCAAATTTGTATCAATATCAACGGAAATAGTTCATTCAATCCTCTTCCTTCTCCAAATATCCACAAATCAAAGTACTTATTATTGAACAATTACTCAACTTTTCCATGGACATACATCGAAAAACTTTGAAATTAATTACTAAGTTGAAGCATTAAGAATAACCCACCTCAGTCAAAGCTTAAGCACCCGTTTATCGATTAATTGGATAGTTTTTGATGCTTGGTTTGGACCTCTTTCCTTTGGTTGCGTTGCTTTGTTCCTCTTCTCCCTCTGCATTGCTAGAGCCTTTGTTCCTCTCCCACTTATCGTCACTATTGCTGTTCGGTTCCCCTCTTCTTCTTATCATTGATCTTCTACTTCTTCCTTGCTCTGTTACTTTCACCTTCTCTCTAGAAATGTACAATGGTGGGGTTGGGAATGGAAAATACAAGTGGAAGGTTGAAGTTTTGAGCATGGGTCGTTATGTGTAGAAGAAAGAAGCGCTTGATGCTACTTATTAGGGCTGCATTTTTCTTTTTTTCCAACTTCGTAAATTTGGGGGTAAATAATAAATCCCACCTGACTACTAGCATAAAATAGCCCTATTTGTTTTGCTAATCGCACATGACCTTGGGTCGACCTAGTATTTAACTAACTCACTAATTTTACATGATCAATCGCGTAGCAAATCAAAAAAATCTATAAAACTACTTCGCCTAAATTATTACATTCAATTAAGCATATGAAGATAGTCGAATGTAGCTAATATAATAAAACATAAATAATAAAAATAACTAACCTAAATAGTTAACTTGAAATTTAAAAAGCTTTGACTGTTACATCGTACATATTTAAAATTTTAATTTGAAGAGCTTAAGCAGCTTACATTCCCATGATGCAAGCTCTTGTTTAAGTGCATTATTTGTTACCTGAAGTCTAACTTAGTAGAGATCAAGATATATGACCGCCATAATGATACTATTAGGATGCTAACCCTATAAGCCTTGTGGTTGGATGCACTGTCAAAGGATATTTGCTAAGTTTCACCGTCGACTATGAGGCCTTCTTTATTAGGAAGATCATAATTTTCTTCCTCTTAGCTTACGAGATGGTTGGTCAAGAAATCCAATACCGTTCTTCCTTTTATGGATTTTTGTGTTTGAAATCCTATATGGAACTCAGAAAGCAGAGTCGTCCACCATGAAATCTTGTCATGTAGATATAAGATCTTTTCATGGATCAACCATAGCTTTGACCTTGATTTTGTTATTGAGCATTGAATGCCTTAACTTTTTCATACCCTATACAAAGGTTAGACACATCTTTCCAATATGAGTGTACTGAACTTTAGCTTTGACCCCTCCTCAAGAGTTAAGGATGAGTCCAGTTTGGCCAGCCTTGCTTCTCTATTAGTTTCAATATTTATTGTTTTTGTGTCCTTAAGGATAGTAGTTTTACTATGATTTTGTTCATTATTTATTCAGCGTTTTATGAGAATAAATTCTTCACTACTTAAACAAAAAACCATGCAGAAATGCTCATTTCATTAAAATTTTGAATGACTACATACATTTTGGCACATATTAAATTGAGAAAAGGGGGATGCCTTTGCCCGTACGTAGATTAGGGTATTGGCTCAAAATTGGTATGTATTATGCTAAGCAATAAGGCCATCTATGATTCCAATAATCAGCTTTGCTTGTTTCTTTTCGTTGTGGATGATGCGCATGATTTCAATGTGCCTCCCTTTATTGGCATTGGTGATAATCTCTGTAGGATCGAAATCTTAGCTTGTCACCACTAACACCTATCTGGATCTTTATGTTTCCCTTTCATTTGCCCTAAATAGCTAGCTGAAGTAATCTTGACAGGCCTCATTGGCTTAATTTGTTTTAGAGTGCGTGTTTTCAATAAAGTATGCCTCTTCTTCTGGGAGAGTGCAATCATGAAAGATTTCAAACCCAAGAAAGGCTTTTCTAAGGATGGGATGCACCTTGGCTCAGGGAGCCCATACTAGGGTACATCTTCTTCATCCTTTACAAAAGTCCAATTAAGGGAAGTTAAAGTGGAATATTGTATGAACATATCTCCTCATCTTGTAGATGTTTTTTATGTTTCTCTTATCAAATCTATAGGTGAAGCTCTTGAGGAGTGGACCCACAGCCTAGGCCCAAAAAGATGAGGCAATGGGTTTTCCTTAGGAAAAGGGGGTAAGCATTCTTGACGTTTTCCCTAGTCGGGTTCCGCTCCAGTTGCCATGTTCCTTATCATAACATTCAACTTCTTGTTTGGAAAAGGATCATACCAACTAGGACTTCATCTTTTAAGTCAATGAAGGTGCATTTATCACTATAAAGCTCTAAATCCCTATGTCGTTGTTATCATGCTTAACCTCTAAAGCGAGAGCTTTCTTTTTAATGGTAATGATCATTGAATTAGTATTTATGATTACTACAACCCCTTTAACTATTATCTTGACAGGTACTGCCTTTCAATTATGCAACTATGGGCGACCAAGGAAGATTTTAAAGGCATCCTTAATGTATGTGACATGAAAAGCTACCTTTAGTTCTATTCCCCCAATTGCTATGTTGAGGGCAATACTCCCCAAGATAATCTTATGAATATTGTCATAGGCTTGTAAACGTTGGGTGGAAGTGGTCATATATGCTTTAATTATGCCCAATTTCTTTGTTGTTCTTAGTGGACATATTTTATCCGATGCCCACTTTTCCATGTAAAAATCCCTAATGATTGCCTTACTTAACCACATCGATTAGGAAATTACGTACAGTGAGAAGACTTAATAAAATTGAGAGGCATTACCACCAATTGCTCAAATGTCTAAGTAAGGCTTTTTTTTTTTGAACCGTGAGCAAGATGAGAAGTGTTCAACTACTTTATTTCACTAAACACATTCAACTCATATTTGACTATAACATTAAATTACGTATCATGCTCATAAACTGCAAATGGAGAAACTTTAGTTACATCTTTAATCCTAGCAAATTTCCATTTGAGAGCCAACTTGAGCCTCATGAGTAAAACCTTGCATGCATTGTAATCAAATGCAATACGCATTACTGACCTTCTTTTCCTTTTCCCATCTCTTGATTTCCTGTAAACCATTGAGGTAACACAAGGGAAATGACTTCATCTTTAAAAAAAAAAAAAACAAAGGAAATGACAACAAAATCAACATAAGCTTCTATTTTACCCTAATACATGCAAAAACCAAGCAATAACCATGGTCTTTAGCCAGCGTGTGAAACATTCAGGCAAGTCCACATTTAGTTCAAGAAATCGAAGTCATCCACCTTTGATTAGCCAAGTTGACCCAACAATAGCATATATAGATACATATAATTGAGCTTAAAAATTTACCATATACAGAGCCAAGCGGCTACGCCATTACGCATAGCATGCTAAATCATGTCATGGCTAGCCAATAGATTGTTGAAACCAAACAAGACTTCGATCCTTATACGCATGCTCAGTAATCCATGGAGTAATTGTTCTTTGGCCATAGAAACTTTAAAAAGCAGTCAAAACGGTTACTTTTCTTTTCGCATGAGAAGAGTACTAGCAATAATGTACCTTGGTTGGTTCTCTTTAAACCGGGCGTGAGATACATATATATATACATATAAACATATATTCAGTGATTTGCTCTTAGATCCTCATATTTCTGAATCTCCTGTACCATAAAGACTTGAATTAAACAAAAAATGCAGGCTTGAAATTTCCTATGATTTGGCATTGATCCTTCCACCCTTCTCATAGACTTATAGGCTAACTTAAACCTCTAAGAAAAGAAAGAAGAGTTAACCCATGCGTTCATGGTATTTGATGACTAAGGGAAGAAGAAGGGTTTTGAGGATCTTCCACTTGAACCCACACATGTAAGCACTCTTGGCTTAGTGCTTATATTTGAGTTAGGTACCTTAATCATCAATTCTAATGATGCGTTATCCTTGCCCTTTCTCTTGTGTTTGGTCTGCTTTTTCTCTTCGCAACCAAGGTGTATGTCGGTTCCCTCACTCACTCGCATGAGCAGATCCAGAGTTGGGTGAGGGTGTTCCTGGATGTCCCTAACCCAAAAATGGTTTGAGTTGTTTTAAACGATGTAACATTAATATATGTGGATACTTCTAAAATAGGTCGAGAAGTTGTGGACATCCTCTAAATATGCCCCGTTTAGATGGTGACATTCTTAATTTTGTTAAATATAAAAACTACAACTATAATATTGAAATTTGATAGAAAAATGGAAATAAATTAATACAACAATAAAATTCTACTGAAATATGTCCAATTTTACTTCATGTTCGGCGGGGTCACTTTGTTGCTTAATGTTGATTTTTTTTTCGGTTTTATTATTTGGTGTTGATACTTTGTTAACTATAATCAATGGCTTTAATAAATGGTAGGTAATTTTAGCATTCAACGATTTTCATACAATTTTCGTGTCAACTTTAAAATATGAAGAATCATAAAGAACAAACCATAGTAGTAGACAATCATGGTGTTTTTTTTTTGACTAGATATATCATTGTTGCATACCAAATTCCGCTAGTGTGGAAGTACGAATGGCACATTAGGAAAAAAAACAAAAAGCGAGGCAAAATGTCTATATATAATAGACTACCATAGCATGTATAATATGATTTCTTTTTTAGGGTAGTGTATATTAATGATGCTATTAATAGATAGATCCTCCTATCCTAGAGGACGGAATCCTCCATTGCTCACTCTTACCTTGCTTCGCTTGTTGATAATGAAAGTTATAAATAAGGAATGAGAACGCTATATGTGGAGAATGAAAAGAAAGGCAACGGCAAGATTCTTTTTTTATACACACTTCAATGTCTTGACGCATTTCATGCACACTTTGGCTCTTATATCACTGTAGAGTGGAGCTAGTTGCTAAGCCTACCTCCTAGCCTTGCTTAATGTTTCAAAGAAATTCGTATGTTCATATGATTTGTTATCCTCATTATATTTTGCTTCTATGAGGTGTCTTCAACTCAATGTTTCTTTACTTTGTCAAGCTACTTGCTCCTTTTGTCTTGCATGGCTTTGTTGGTCTTCGTCTTGCCAAACCTTCAATGTTTTTAACTCACTTAATGCCAAAGGTTATTTTTAAGCCCATATTTTTGCCTATTTTTCTTTCCTAAATCTTCCCTGATTTCTTTACTTCTTGCCTTAAGATTGAGGAAATTTGGTTGTTTTCCTTTATAACACCTTGGCCTAATTTCTTATTTTGGAGATGTTTTGGCTTGATTCAAAGATTTGAGGGTCATTTTCAAAAAATAAAGCTAAGGAGAGGAAAGAAGAAATAAATCAAGTGGGAAACTAAGGAAAAAGGTGCAATACGGGCTATCATGCCAAATCCATGCACATGACGACAGTCAAAAGTTGAAAGGAACAACCCTTGGTGCTAGGCAAAAGATCCAATTTCAGAAAGTAACCCAGGGTCCCATGCAGATCTGCACGCACCAGTTGCTATATGCTATAGTAGAAGGAACCCAACTAGGTTCTCAATGGCATCTGCATGGAATCTTGTGTTGTTTGGCACACAATCGTGTGATTCATAAGTCGGTTGCTACTCTCGTTTTAGATCATACCTGGTATTTTATTTGGGGATCTTATTTTCGATAAGCTTTCAATTAGGGTTCTAACTACATTCTAGGACATTAGCACTATAATGTTTTAAAGATTATTATTCTTAGATCTATATTTATATTCTTTTAAATTATCAATTCCTGAGTTCGCTATCCGACTCCCGCTCTACTGTTTATAGTTTTAGTTCTTTAGTAGTTGTGACTGGGATGCTTTACGATTATTGGTTTGTGATTTTCACTATGTTTAGCAACTAAATCTCCCAACTTGGGTTGGGGTAGTCG
Source organism: Lophocereus schottii (assembly GCA_002740545.1). Lineage (NCBI taxonomy): Eukaryota > Viridiplantae > Streptophyta > Magnoliopsida > Caryophyllales > Cactaceae > Lophocereus > Lophocereus schottii. Next base: position 12,620 of record NCQV01126151.1, read on the forward strand.
CTAAGTATGCCAAGTTGAATCATAAGTTATCCGCAAACCTTACTTGTTCCATGCTCGAATGATTAAATTCTACTTTGCTCTCCTTATGTTCAAGAAATTTCTTGAAAGAGCATTCATTTATTTGTATTTGGGCGTAGGGAAACATCGAAACGAAAAAAACTTTTCCTAACGTTACTTTGTAGACAGTTAGGAATTTGAAATGAAAATAATTGAAGTTCTAACTAGGATTTGAAATTATGAATCTTATAATCATTTGACTTTTAATCTCATGAAAATAGACGATTATACTTTTAGGATTAGTCTCTAACCCATGACAGACGGAGGGGATGAGCTTAATTTACAATCTATCCATTCATGTTGCTTGCTTCGGCGAGTTTAATGGATGAACAAACCAAGGTCACAAGCCAACCCCTTGCTGTGGGCAGCATTCTGAAATCCCGTCAGCTCAGGGAATCATTATCGACAATGACAATGATAGCTAATCAAAAAACTAAGAATGGTTTGAGACTGAAAACTGAGTAGTTGGCGTGATGGTAACCAACTTCTTACAAAACCACAAGGATTCCAAATCTTTTAGGCTTCGAAAATTTGCACTAATGAGCCTTGTTATAGGTTCCTCATCGCTGGAGCCATTTCCAATGGTCGAAAATGATCGCCACTACCTTATTTCCAACCATCATGAACACGATTTGTTTGCCAAACATTCAAACATCCAGTTTGAACCATGAGAGGATGCCCTTAGCCAACTAAAGGCAATAATCTTGATGAAGCATTGCAAATAGATGAGGAAGAACACCAACCCATAAGAATAACACCCTACAAGCAACAATGTAACTCCAAGCCAAGATCAAACCCAAAACAAATGAATCTTGTGGGTTTAGTTTGAGAAAGCTAGAATCAACAATAATCAAAGACGTATGCATACGATGAAGGATAAGCCTCAACCTAAACTATTCAAACCACAATTCAATCTCATAGAGCCTAAGCACCATCAACTGAAGAAAAGCAAAGACATAAATTCACCACTCTCTTAGATAGATAAAGAAAATTGAGATTTTTATAGAGAGATAACAACATCAAGTTTTTTATTTCATTAATCCAAGTCTGAAAATACTACAAGGAATCAAGCCATTAAATAGTAGAGCACCCCCTTCCCCAATCTTTGTACTAACCAATAGAATTACAAATAAATTAACCATTGAAATTCTTGCTAGTTGTATAATTAAAAGGGGGACCCCTAAAATAGCTTCTAGAAGTGTATGCCAACTTCCCACGAAAGCTCAGCCTCTAAATTCTCTAATTGCTAACCAATTAAGCACTTAATTAAAACCATTCACTTCAAGACTTGCATTGACCCTTGTTTGGTTAAAGTTCTATATCTTACTCAATACTTCGAATCTCAAGGGAAAAAAATAGACTTATGGCGGTACCCATACATGTGTACTTTGCTAAAAATTAGATCTTTTTTGCTGATTCAATATGACCTAGAATTTGAAGCAAAATCGTGCCTGAAACTGGGGAAATGAAATAAGAAGTGAATTTGGAGAATAATTATCTAAGCTCCTTATTCGTGACCATTAATTTCCTTTACCCCCATCTAGAGTTACTTAGACTCTTATTTAAGACCTGAAGTAGGTTGAGGACTAGAAGGATCTTTCCATAACGCTCTATTTCTTGGAATTATTTATCATGTCCGTTGCTTCGAACCCTTGACATGTTGGAGAACCCATAACACTCTATTTCTTTTGGTTTCGTATTTTATTTTGATTAATTTGCCACTGGAAATTAACCAGGTAGAATGCTAGACCAGTCAGTATAATTAGTTATTGGAGAAGGAGAAAGGATGTAACTAAGAGTAATGCTTGGAACAAGAAGATCTAAGTGTCATCTTACCTCTTTTGTGTTTGTCATTTCTTTCGATGCATAGGCCTCAAGCCCGTAGTTGGAGGCCTTGCTACATAGCCCCCTCCATCGGGTAGGCACAACTGCTAACATGGTTTTGTATGCTGCAATAGCTAGATTTTGCTACATCATACAAAACATGAAAACTAAGTCTTAGAAATGCCACTTTGTACCACAATGCCATTAAGTTGTCCTTTACACCCTTAATTGCACTTGTTTTCATACATGGAGACGAATATGCCGCCAGGTTATTTGGTTCGTTTAAATATGCTAACAAGTTATTATTTTTAACCGATTTGTACAGTGACAATATTAAGTTGCATAGTTGCTTGGCGACAAATGATAAGAAAAAACAAGATATATTTGCATCAAGGGGATAAAAGATAACTTTAGTAGTTTGGTAAAAAAATAAATGACTAAGTGGCATTTTTGGGCGTGGACTCCATTAAAACTATACTACATTGTTGTTTCCACCAGTCACAGTCACACCGCAAACACCTCCCAAAAAAAACAAATATTTAAAAAAATTCAAAGAGGGAAAAAGCCTCTAAGATTTGTTGTAGACGAAAAAGCATTGGATTAACTTCCAACAAAAGCAACTTATTAGCATGGAACGACGTCAATTTTAAAACACATCAGGCACTTGAAGTCCTCTGGTTCAAGCGAACAACGAATCCTAGAAGCGAATACTTGGCAACTTCAATCCAATCGAACAATATTCTAGCAAAATACACGCAAATCAGCTGGTTAAAAGGGTGTATAGCTTTCCTCATGAAAGTTTTACAATCACGGACCCAAAATTGAATAAGTTATAATATCTACAACTACAAGATAAAACTAATAGAGTCATATCGTAGCATCTCAAACAGAACCCGTGTAACCATAACCCACACTTGGAGTTGTTGTATATCGTAACATCTCTTACATTTAACTAAAATGCAAATACAAAATCACACCATATTTATGGCCATAAAATTAAGCTATTGAGTTTTTCAAAAAAAAATAATCACTGTTCTCATTGCTTCAATGATTTTATTCGCACAAGATTTGTCACGTTAACATACAAATTCAAAAAGAACCACCGAATCTTTTTTACAAAATTTCACCTACGTTTAGTGTGCTCCTGACTTGAGAAAAGAATCAAACATTGAATCCCTTAGCACGAAGGCACTACTTATGAGCTCCGATCCACTTGGCGCATGCAGCTTCAACATGTTTTGCTATGCATTCGTCTCTTAGCCTCTTTGCCTCGAGGCAAACACATTATATCTTCTTCTTAGGCTTTTGATTCAGCGTTCTGCTGAACTGCAGGCAATCCACCCATGGCTAATCTATTGCTCAGAAAACACAATAAGTTGAGAAACAAATAACCAAAAGTGACTCCACAATTATATTTGAGCACACCAATCAAATTTCACAAGCTTGTCCAACTGACCCCACATCCTACGTCTAGGCAATGGGCCAGGTCAGGTCGACCAATTAACTAGATGCACTATATCAGGCTAGCAAGAACTCAATTACAAGTCGACAAATTTATGAGCTAAATGACCTTGACCCAAATAATTAACAATGATACGAAAGAGCATAAAAAGACGACAAACAAAATATTGAGAACAAATACAACATAATTTTGACCAGAAAATAAATAATAAACATAATGATTTCAAGAGAAGATGTCAGAGAAGAGAAGTGCCCTCCAAAAAAAAAAGAAAGCAAATTCCAATTTGAAGCTGTTGATAAACTTATGCTTATGTAAAGCTGACAACAAGATCCAGAACGTAAAATCTAATATTTGTTCTTAAAGTTTTTCCTGCTTCTATTTTATGTGGGTTTTTTTCGCAAATGGGCATAGTGGGCACAAGAAGCAAAAGGCAAGGAAAGCTGCAGAAGAAGAGAGACAATGCGGAGAGGGGGTGTGAGAAAGGGCTCAAGCGGATCACTTATCAGGGACTCGAGACTGACTCTTATGCAATGTTTGGTTAGATATAATCAATCTTATAATGTAAACAAGTT
>NCQV01126198.1:1718-13567 GCA_002740545.1 Lophocereus schottii
AACAGTCTAGACAGTTTAACTTTAAAAGGGTTTTGGATGAGCAAATGATATCCAATGAGGCTGCAACTTGATTTATTGGGCAGCTAACATCCAAAGGTTTATAGAAACACGAAAAGGTTGGACTTAAATCACCGAGAAGTTAGGCAACCAAAGTCAGAAACATGGGCCAAATGCAGGAGGACCCCGGTAGCAAACTATTGAGGATGTCTTGACCTCTTTTTAACCCTTGATATGTCCCTTGGGCCTCTTAAACCATTAGAAACACTTGGGCTGATCCCCATTATGAAATAAATAATCAATGGTAGAGATTTGATCTTACAAATCCACAGTTGTGATTAATCTAACCATAGTAAAAAGAAAAAAACTCTTTTATTTTGATTTTTATTTTTCTTCATTTCTGCCAAGCTTCTATAATGTCTAGGAATGATGCAAATTATAAGATATAATTGGGTGGACATGCTATGTTTGCCCTGCCTGCCTATTAGACCGCCCTAGTTTAAATATGAAGTTGTATAAATACATTGTTCAAGAGCCGGAGGTGGAGGATATTGGCAAGGATATTCGTAATTTGCCTTCTTGGTTAGGGTTTTGAAACCCCATTAACTATTTTTTAACCATTTTGTCAATTTTGCTTTCTTTTTTTCAATAATTTGCTTGAGTGTTTTCTACCTTAATTTAATTTGTTAAGCTACAACTATATCTTTCTCACCTTTCGTCAATTTTTAATGTTCTTTTTAACTAAGCCTGCTGTTAACATACGTATATTGTTTTATTTTCTTACATCTCTTCTTCCTTTTTTTGTATCATCTACTTATTTTTTTGCCTTTAATATACCCTATATTCACTGAGTGAAATTCATAAATTTATCAAAATGATACAATAATAATATCATCTAAGGAATGAAGAATTTGGTTAATGAACTATTCAATCAATAATTGTATGCCGGTTGCTAACTAACTAACAACCTAAATCTTTAATTTAGATAAGAACTAAAAAATATTGTATGGATTATTAATGAACATTATTTTATCTACTAGTGGGCATTGTGCATATATTTGTTAGGCATAATATTGTTCATTCGTGAGCCTTGTGTAAACATTAGTGTCAATCACGTTGCATGTTAATAATATATTCCAATACACTACAAATATTTTAGCTAGTTGTGAAGTATTTTTTAGCGAGCGAATTCAGGTATACAGTAGTATATTTTAGTTGAGTTGTATAACATTTTTATTTAGCAAAATCCAGGTCTACCAGGCGCATTGATTTGCTCACTCAAAGTATTTCTTAGCTCATGAAAGTCTCAATCATAAAGCTTGTTAAAAATGTTTCCGAACTCACTGAAGTGAGTTTACAATATTTTAGTAAGTGAAAGTGAATATATAATAGCATGTTTTAGTGAACGAAATTCAAATGTATAGACAATCTGTGCAACTAATTATAGGATGTAACAACTGTAAGATGTCAATAGCTTTATTTCGATTGGATCTATGAAATTTAAATATGGTCTATTGAAATTTCAGAATGACAAATCCGATCCAAATTCAATTCATTGATTTCAAATGTTCAATCAAATTCGACTAATATATAGGATTTTAAATTTGAACTCAATTCAATTGTATTTTCTTCCTTTTCATTATATTTTAATTTATCTCCTTATTTCCCCTTGCATGTAAATGCATTACTTTAATAACAAGTGTATGCACTTAAGGAGATATGCGGGTGCAAGGGATGTGACTTGACACTCCAGTTTTTTCGGGAAAAAAATTTTAATGTTGAAATTTCTGTGTGAAACGAAAGCATCTATATATTTTATTTATTTTGAATGTATAAAACGAAATGTATGTTGCTCACTTGGTGTGAGGCTTGTCTATTTGGTGTGAAGATTCTGTGTTCAAACCTTGGGAATAGTAGTTGTATGGTTTTTTTATTTAAGATATATAATATCAGATATATATTTTCTAGCTTGGCTATATGGTAACAAGTGTGTAGTGCTTACCTGGCTTGAGATGCTTGGATTTTGCTTAGGCTGGGTTGGTCGTATGCTTCAACCTTGGTAATGACAATTGTGTGATTTTTTTAAAACTATCACTTTTAAAAATTAGGATATATAATGGTTTTACTATTGTATTTACATTAACTTAAAAAGAGAATAGTATAAAAAAACTTCAACTCCAGAAGCAAAATCAAGGCGAAAAACATTTTTTTTAATTTATAATTATTCTTTGCAAACTATTATTTCTACTTCAATCGATTCTAGTCAAATTTGTGTCTAAAAATCATGTTAATTTATAATTATTCTTTGCAAATTATTATATCTAATTTAGCGATTCTAGTCAAATCTGTGCCTAATAATTATGTTAATACCATTTTGGAAGTAGTCAAATGGTGGTTAATTTTGATAAGCTTGTGAATAAAATCGAACTCGGGAGTTTAAAGATGAGATTTGGTAAATATGGGATCTTTTGTAGGTTTAGTGCAACATTATAGTTATGTTGTGTCATAAAAAAATTAGGGAAAAAACATATTAAAAAATTAGAGTATAAATTAGACAAATATTATTTGTACTGTATAATATAATTCAACACCCCAAGATTTAAACCCTGGCATCGCCACTGTGCACTTGACGTCCTATTATTGTTTGGAGCAATACTTGTGAGCATAACGTTTTTTATTGCCAAGCCTTCTGTAAATATTAGTATCAATCACGTTGCTCACTAATAATATATTTCAATTCCTCTACAAGTATTTTACGAGTTGTGTAGTATTTTTTTTTTAGTGAGTGGATCCAAGTATACAATGGCATATGTTTAGTGAGATGTAAAATATTTTTAGTGAGCAAAATTCAGGTGTATAAGAAGCATTTATTTGGGTGTATCTACTCACTAAAAGGATTTGTTAGCTCACAAAATTTTCAGTGATATTGCATGCTTATTAAGAATGTGTCTCAACTTACTAAAATGAGTTGCACAATATTTTTATTAAGCAAAATTGGACATATAAGAACATATTCTAGTGAGCAAATTCCGATTGTACTTCAAAACTTGTATAACTTGTTGTAGTATAGAACAATTGCAGTAATGACAATAGGTTGCATTTCGATTGGATCTATACAATTTAAATATGATCCATTTAAATTTCAAAATGACAAATCCAATCCAAATTCAATTCATCTATTTAGAATGTTGAATTCAAATTCAACCAATGTGTAGAATTTTAAATTCGAACTCAATTCAACTGTGTTTCTTCCTTTTTATTAGTTTTTAATTTGCCTCCTTATTTTCTCCTGCAGTGAATGCATTAGTTTAATAACGAGCGTATGCGCTTTACGTCCTCTTATTGTTCGGAAATAACGAGGGAAAAATAGGAGTGCCTTGAGCAGAGGGGTTGTCATGCGCACTAAGCTGAGCGGTGAATGAAGAGTTACAGATTGATGGAGTTAATGGCGATCAACCAATCAATCTAATGGGTCATTAGCATTTTCTTAATTTGCAAAAATAACATATGATATGAGGAGAAAAATGAAAAAGAAAAGGAAAAAAATTATGAAATTTAGATAGTTGGGTAATCGAATTGTGTGGAAAAGTCAATTCCAATCCTATTGGAACCGTATAAAACTTGCATAGTTTTAGTAGGACTCATAGGAATAGTTGTTTATCAAATTTGAATCGGATTATTTAACCTCATAGTAGATCTTATTTGCATTTGATTCAAGCTGAATGATCATCCCCAAAAATGTTTTTGTTAGAAAAATGAGGAAAGCCTACAAATGTGCATGTATAGAGGGAGAGAGAGAGCGAGAGAGAACTATGATTATCAGAGAGGCACAAGTCAGAGGCAAAGGGAAACCATTTTAGAGGATATTGTGCGCTAAAAGTGGTACCACCGCATCATCTAACCCGACTGTCGAATGAAATGAAGTAGTTCAAAATTGCAATTCTGAGGGTGCATGATGCTTTGAAGCTTCCAATTTGTTAAATGTCGTTTTATGCATCTTAGTAAGAATTATATATGGATGTAAAGAAATAAGGAGGAGACGCTAGATTGACAGGGATATGCAATGAAATTCAAATGTTCTGTGTGAAGGGGTTGCGATGTAAGATATGATGCTTTATGAATGAACTAATATAGGAATTAATTGTCCAAACCGTTGCAATTGTGTGTAAAAAAATGGTTATGCAACAATATATGTTGATGTTGTAAATACAACACTACCTCTCAGTGTGAGTCCTGCTTTCGTAGGACTTAGGAACATTTATATGTAAGCTGTCTTACCTCTACTTACATGACTACTTATAGAGAGGTCGTTTTCAATAGACCTACAAAAAAAAAAATTTAATAATTTTTTTTAAAGAAAAAACTTTGAAGTTGAAATTCGTTTGGTGCACTAAGTTACAAAAAACATAGGACCTCATTACTTTAAAACATATATTACAAATGGAAAATAGATCAGGGATAGAGTTTAACGTACCTCGAGTGGGAATCAGCGAAATATTACTAATTTGGCCAAGAACAGTCTACATTCAAACAATCATAGGTGGCAGAATGAAATCGTAGATGTGATGGGGGTACTACATAAGGAATCATGATGTGATAATATAACCATGCTAAGATCAAATCTACTCGCCTATATGATCACATCAAACACTGGTACTAAAAAAGGTCATGACAACATGTCAACAATCACTATTTAAATAGAAGTCAAAGGTGGGACTAGAAGCACGCTAACTATGATATGAACCCTTAATCCCAGATCTCGACAAACTTCTATCATGACTCATAGCCTCCGTTAGTCCTATAATCTTCAAATTATATTTAATCACATCATTCCAACTTTTCTTTGGCTGACGTTTACCTTTTCTACATTCTGAAAGGTTAATCGTCCCGCACCGCCTCACTAGTGCATTTTCACTCCTCCTCTTAACATGCCCAAGCCATCTTAATCTAGTCTCTCTCATCTTATCTTGTATGGGTGCCACTCCCTTTTTTTCTAATCACTTCATTCCTAATTCTATCCAATCTATATAGCCATACATCCATCTAATCATTCTCATCTCTGCTATTGTCAACCTCTGGACTTGAGTCTTCTTGATTGGCCAGCACTCTGAACCATATAACAAAGCTGGTCTGATTATCATATGATAAACTTTCACTTCTAATCTTACCAAAATTTTCTTATCACACAATACACCAGAAGCATTTCCCCATTTTTGTCATCCCACTCTAATACGTTGGCTAATATCTTCATTAATATCTTCTTTCTCCTCAACGATCGAGCCTAAATACCTGAACTTCTCGACCCTTGGCATTGTCACACCATCCATGGTGACTCCTTCACTCACCCGCTTCTACACCACTGAAACCACATTTTAAGTATTCAGTCTTTGATATATTAAGTCTAAATCCCTTAGATTATAAGTTATGTCTTCAGTGCTCAACTTGATGTTAAGACCATCCCTAGTCTCATCACTAAAGACAATATCATAAGCAAATAGCATACACCATCGCACCTCGTCCTGAATTCCTTTTGTGAGTTCATCCGTAACAATAGCGAAAAGGAACGGGCTCAAAGCTGGCCCTTGATGCAGTAAATATGTTACAACAATAAAAGTTATGTGCTTACAATATCACGTTTGTTAGGCAATAACATGTATTGTTGCCATGAATGTAAGCCATTATTAGAATCAGTATCACCCTTGCCAAAGATATGGCTTCTGGAATTGGATCTTTGTTGTAGTAGATATCAATGTGACTATAACACCGCAAATGCACAAAATTCACTATTTGTGTTCTCATCAATTAACATCATCAACTAGTAGTGACACCCTAAATGATCGCGGCGTTATCTCCGTCCAAAAAGGACAAGGCTTGACTTAAAAATAATTAAAGATAACCAAGCTGAACATCGTTACCACCACATAGCATTTGTAAAAGCAAACCATAAAACCAACATCAACAATAACTAACGATCTAATAATTTACATTAAAATATAGTAACTCGTAGCAGAGTATATAGTTTTAACATCAAAATATATCACAATATAGTGCTCAAAATATTTCAACACTAAAATACCACTATTCCTTTTAGACATTCCTGCTCACTTATCTTCTTCGGTTGGCCTACCAGCCGACGGGCGATTCACTGAGCATTTCTCTAAAACAGAACATGAAAATATTTTGAACTGTGAGTCGAAGCTCAGTATATACATTTCTATATTGTTAAATGTTCTTCGAAAAACTAATTGGGCCCACATTGCAATTCATTTTAATTTAAAATAGGGAATGAGAAAAATATAAAACTGCATTGTCAATTATTATCTGATAATGTACCCCTAGTAACTGTTACGATATAAAGATAGGTGCACACCAGCCAAGCTGATCGGGAGACCTGGCCTGAAAATGCGTGGGCAACTGAAGGGTAATGCCTGTAACTAATAACTGATGGGGCTATTAATTATATGATAAACTATTAATTAAACTGATTCATTAAAGTACTTACCAAAACATTATAATTTTGACAAATACATGCTGATTTCTAAATATACAGACAATGAATGTACCTGAGACTTTTAATGAAGTGTCACTAAGTATGATTATGCACAAAAGGGGGAAAATGACAGTTTAGGCTCTGATTCTATACAAAAATATCATTATAGAAACATATAGTTAGCAAATGTATTTATTTTTATAGTTAATGCTTTAGTAAAAGAAAAAGTAAGGGCATAATAGGGGTTAAAGTAAATGACTCACAACCTAATCTCCAGACCTCTATTTGAGACCTAATTCCCCAATATAGAAAGCTTAAGAAGCCTGGGAAAAAATTTCATTTACAGCATAAAACACGATTCCCACAATAGGGTTCCCAAAATGGGACTAGAACACAAGTATGCCATTATTAGTCGAACCTGCGCAGTTCTAGTAAACGGCTATAACGTTTTCCACAGAACTCAGATTATGGCTATTCAAAAGGCATTTGAAAGCTAACACACTGATCGACTTATCCAGCCAAAATCATAAGTTTTGGCTGGTCCGATCATTATTCGTTTATTGGCAAAATTTTCCCTGTTTTTAGCCATTTCCCAACCCCTATTGTCATTGCTTTCTCCTCTCTTTTCACATAAATCCTAATCTAAAGTCACTTCTTAATATCATGTAACAAAGTTTTGGTCCTTCGATCACCATACAAAATCACCATACTCAATTTCACTTTATAATCAAATACATCAGATATTCATTTCTCAATCAAATATACACAAATAACATGCTTGCCATTAAAGGAAAGCTAAACCTTGCATAATCATTAAAACCCTAACTTTTGGCCAACATACATCCACCCTTAACTCATTCAGAATCTCACCAACATCACCATAATCATTTATGATGCTAAAGATTGCCAAAACAAATACAAAAGCACCCACAAACATCACTTAAGGTTAAGCTTACATGATCATAAACAATCTCAACTCACACTTAATCTCAAGATTCTCCAGCAATTTAAACACAAAATAACTTTTATTTCTATCAAAACAACATGATTAACAATCAAAAATAACAAAAGAATATCAAAACCAGCACAGACATCAAAATCAACAAGAACAAGTTTAGGGTTTACTCACTTGTTGCCCAGAAAGGAGGTGGGAGAAGTGGTTGATAAAGGTGGGTTGAGAGGAAATGGTGGCTAAGTTGTGGTGGTGGAGTGGCGGTGGTGGTAGCTCCAGGGAGCTCCTGGTGGCAGTAGCTAGCACAAGGGGAAGGGGCCATGGGTATGAGAGGATAGGAGAGAGAAAAAGATGTGTGTGGGTTTTATGATGCTTGGCTAGGAATGAGTCAAAAAACTTTACTTGGTTGGATTTTTATGTTCAAATCTAACTTTTAGCTAACCATGATTAGGATTAATCATGGTAATTAATTAGGTTAAGAAAACAAACATGTAGGGCTTCAAATTGGGCCGAAATAAGTTGGGTTCGAAAATAAAACGCCCCGTAACAATAACGTTTTTGCGTAGCTCAAATTTAAACTTTTATAATGTTATAGAAAAATAATTTAATTAATGAGATTATAATTATCAGGCCTGTTATCAATCCTCTCAAAATTTTCATTAATAAATAAATAAAAAATAAAATCTGAATTGCCAAGTGAGGGCCCAAATGAAATTATATATATATTTTTTCCGCCGAGATGATTAAATGTAATAAATAAATATGGGAAATTCATTAACATGAGATAATTAAATTAACAAATATAATTTAGGGTTAGGCTATTACAGCCTTCCCCCCATAAAAAGTTTCATTCCCGAAACTTATGAATTTTATCATGCCATGCAAGATTACCTCAAATAAATGTGGGCACTTAGCTTTTATTTCCTCTTTAGCCTCCCAAGTGGCTTCTCGGGAGGTATGATTTGTACAAAGTATGTTCACTAGTGGTATCTACTTGTTGTGTAACTACTTGATTCTACAATCTAGTATTTGGACTGGATGCTCCTCACATGCTAGGTCTTCAGTGATTTCAATAAGGTTCAGGTATAAGGGTGTGGTTCGAATTTGGAATATACTTCCTGAGTTGAGAGATATGAAACACAGTATGCACGTGTTCTAGTTCTACTGGCAGATCCAGTCGATATGCCTACAGGATTTAACTTTTCAATGGTTTCATGAGGACCAATATATCTTGGACTCAATTTGCTTCGTACTCCGAACCACTCGATACCTTTGGTTAGTAAAACTTTCAGAAAAGCTTTATCACCTACTTAAAACTCCAGAGGCCTTATTCTCTTGTCTGCATAACTCTTTTGCTGACTATAGGTAACCCGAATATGCTCCTGAATTTTTCTTAATGTTCAATGGTTTCCTGGATCATTTCGGGACCTATGATCAATGTCCCGTCCAAATCACTCCTGCGCAGTCGGGTTCTACATTATAAAGCCTTAAATGGGGCCATTTTGGTAGTGGACTGATAGTTATTGCTATAAGAGAACTCCACTAGTGGTAAATCGTTTTCCCACTTCCGTTGGAACTCCAATACACATGCTCTTAACATGTCCTCTAGAATTTGATTCACTCTTTCAGTTTGCCCATCAATCCTAGGGTGATAAGAGCTACTAAAGTTCAATTTGATCCCAAAGGCTTTCTGAAGTGCTTTACAAAAATAAGCTTGGAATTTTTGGTCCCTATCTGACATTATGTCTAGGGGATCCCGTGCAGGCGGACTACCTCCTTAACATATAGTTGGGCCAGTTTTTCGACTCCCCAAGTATCTGAAATTAGTAGAAAATGGGCCGACTTTGTAAGTCAATCAACTATAACCTAGATAGCGTTCTTCTTCGAGGCAGAAAGGGGTAAACCCATAACAAAGTCTATTGAGATTGGATACCATTTCCAAGTGGGAATTTCTAGGGCTCACAGTTCACCTACGGTATGCTGATGCTCTACTTTAACCTTTTGGCTAGTTAGACACTTGTTTACATATTCTGTAACCTCCTTTTTCATATTATTCCACCAGAAGTATTGTCTTAAGTCTCTGTACATCTTGGTGCCTCCTGGATACACCGAGTAGCGAATATTGTGAGTCTCCTCTAAGATCTGTTTTCTGAATTCTTCATTTTTGGGTACACATAGGCGATTCTGGAATCGTAGGTTCCCATCCTCATGTACTACAAACCTAGGAGACTTCCCTTTCTCTAAATTTTGCTTTATTCTTTGGAGTTCAGGATCAATTTCCTGGTTCACACGAATTTCCTCCAATATGGAAAGCTATAAAGTAAGTGCTGATAATGGAACATTTGCTTGCCCATGGGATACTAATTGAACTCCTAAGTCCTCAAGCTCTCTTAAGAGATTCAATTGAGTAATGACCACAGTGTTTGAGCTATGTTGCGCCATTCCTGCTCATGGCATCCACTGCGACATTTACTTTTCCTGGATGACATTGAATCTGCAAATCATAATTCTTAAGCAACTCAAACTAACATCGTTGTCTTAAATTAAGCTCCTTCTGGGTGAAGATATACTTTAAATTTTGATGGTCAGTATAGATCTTACATGGCACCCCATATAAGTAATGTCTGCAAATTTTTAATGCAAAGACCACGGGTGTTAACTCCAGGTTATAGGTAGGGTAATTTTTCCCATAAGACTTGAATTGTCAAGAGGCATAAGCTACTACTTTGTCTTCCTGCATTAGAACACACCCTAATCCATTATTTGAAGCATCACTATAGACGGTATACTCCTTTCCTTCTAGTGGTAGCATTAGGATTGGAGTGGTAGTTAATCCGTGTCTTAACTCTTGAAAGGCTCTTTCACACTTCTCTACCATTCAAATTTATTTAATTTCTTTAGCAGATTGGTCAGGGGTGAATTTTTGAAAACTCCTTAACGAAGCTTCGATAGTAGCCCTCTAGACCCAGGAAGCTTCTAATCTCAGTGACATCGGTAGACCTTGACCATTCCGTGATTGCCTTTACTTTCTGGGGGTCAACTTTAATTTCTTTTTTTGTAACCACATGTCCCAAGAAGACCACTTCTTCCAACTAAAATTCACACTTTTTTACTTTGCCATAAAGTTGATGCTCTCTCAGGGTCTGTAACACCATCCTTAAATGATCAGCATGTTCCTCCTTGTCCTTAAAATAGATAAGGATGTCATCTATGAACACCACTACAAACTTGGCTAGATAGGGTCTAAAGACCCTTTTCATAGGATCCATAAAAGCTGCGGGGGAATTGGTGAGGCCAAACGGCATTACTATAAACTCACAATGACCATACCCAGTCCTAAACGCAGTCTTGGGAATGTCTTCAGATTTACTCATGCTGCATGCAGTTGGTCAAACAAGTCATCTATTCGCAGCAAAGGGTACTTGTTTTTATGGTGATCTTGTTCAACTCCATGTAGTCAGTACATAGCCTTAAGGTTCTATCCTTTTTCTTTACGAACAACACTAGGGCACCCCATGGTGATACACTTGGTATGATAAATCCCTTTTGTAATAGCTCTTCTAACTAAATCTTCAGCTCCTTAAGCTCAATTGGGGCTATACAATATTGGGTTTTGGAGATAGCTTGGTCATCTGGGATTAATTCAATTTCAAAATCAATTTCCCTCTATGGGGGTAATCCTGGTAATTCCTTAGGAAACACATCTTCAAACTTACAAACTATAAGAATATTTCCTGCTTTCTCTTCTTTTATTTGGGTGTCAATAGCACAACAACAATATCCAATACACTCTTGACATAATAGCTTACTTGCTTTCATAGCAGAAATCAAGGGACAAGATTTTTCCTCTCTCTACCGATAGAAACATACTTTTCTACCTTTTTCATCCTTCAAAATAACCTTAAGATCTTCATAGTTAATCTTAGCTCCATCAGTCTGCAACCAATTTATTCCCAAAATAATATCAAAATTAGACAAATTAAATTGAATCAAATCCACATGGAAAGTGGTTCCACTAATGAAAATGGGAATAAGTTTACTGGAGATGGGGCACTCAATTATAGAATCATTGGGTAGCTTGATCCTATAATTGGTGTCTATCCTCCTACCCTTCAGGTTTAATTGCATGGTAGATCAGGTGGATACAAATGAATTAGTAGTACCAGAATCAAATAATACACAGAATGGTTTCAAATTTAACAAGAGACTTCCAATGACTACCGTACCAGAGGTGGCAGCTTCCTCTTACTCATTACATAAGCTCGTCTTACTGCTGTAGGCCTTGGTGGTGGGGCCCCTTGACGAGATGGGGCCAAGGATTTTGCTGCGCCCTTATCTACAACGTTTAACCTTTGTGGGTAGGCAGCAATGAGGTGTTCAGGGCTTCCACACCACGTACACTTGTTGGTT
>NCQV01126199.1:3877-15839 GCA_002740545.1 Lophocereus schottii
GTTAAATGGGTTGAAGTTTATACCCAATCAAAAAACACAAGGTTATGTAATGAATATGGGCATGAGACCCAATTAACTTGTGGGCCACTGGGTAGCTTGCAGAATGAACATCAGCATAACATAAGCTGAATTAATTTTGTTGAGCCAATCCCATTCACATCATGCATAACATATTAATATATAACTAAAGGTATATTATTTTGGGTAATAAAATAACTATAAGAACCAAACATAAATTGATATTGGGTCACAACCCTAACAATCTCTACCTTGGACAAAAATTCACAAACACCGAAAAATCACGAAAGAACCTCAAAGGGTGGAGCCCTGGAGGGCTAAGCCCTAAAGGGCAATCAAGCAAACTGAACACTGGTTGAGTTCAAGGGATTCTTAAACTTAGCACTAGAAAGTGACTTACATATACTTTTATCCCTTAGAGAATCTAGCTAAATATGGCATAGATAAGTGAAAACGTGATTAGGAGATGAAGGAGATGCAGTAATAGGACTTGTGAAGGTAGATCCTTACGAGACGTAGAGGCTTTCTCACCTCAAACCTTTTAATGAGATCCAAGTTCCCTTGGAAACCTTCGAAACTCTAGCTTTAGTTGAATATTTACATCCTTTTGATTCAACCATGCCTAAAGAAATGAGGTTACGTTTAAAATTAGGAACACAGGAATTTGACAATGTCTTAATAACACTATCATGGGTCCTGACTTCAACAGTACCGATTCCAGCAACATTACATTGGGTATTGTTGCGCATCTAAATACTACTAGAGTCAACTGATCATATGTTGAAACTAGTCCTCATGGTGTCACATATGATTAGTACACCCACAATAAATAATCCAATCAGAAACGTTCGCCTTTTCAAAAGTGGTACAATGAAATGTCACCATTAGAATCAAATCTGGCTAAGGTGGCCCTAGTTGGCCATGAGGGTTTGATTATGAATTATTTTCTTCTTTCTCTCTCACATTTTCAACTTGAAGCACTCATAAATTACTTGTCTAAATTTTTTACAATGGCAACATGATTTCTTGAATTACGCCTCTGAAACTTTGATTTAGTGGTGTTCCATTTATCAAAGGATTCACCCCTCACCGATAAGCCTTCACCTTTTTCAGCATGCATTTTAAGGTCAAACTTTCTTTGGACAACAAATTAGTCTTGACATACTCAAAAGACAAATTGTCATTGTTACCGTATAACAAAATTTCTCGAAAACACCTATAAGATATAGGCAATGAGACAACCAACAAGATAGCATTATCTTCATCCTCAAGTTTCATGTCCAAACTCTTCAAATCAATAATAACAAAGTGAAAATCATCAAGGCGATTTTGGATGGGAGAACCTTTAGTCATTGAGAATGTATACAAATGTTCTTTGAGATGGATTGTATTTCCAATACTCTTGGCCATGTATAACATCCCCAAACCTTGCCAAAGATCAATCATAGTGGCCTTATCAAGCACTTCTTGAAGGACATGAGGCATTGAGCAAAGTTGAACAGTCGAAAGAGCTATCCCATCAAGCTCCTCCAATTGCTCATCTGTCATAGAAGCAGATTTCTTGGCTTTACCATCAATAGCTTTCTTCAATCTGTTCTATGTAAGAATGGCCATCATTTGGCCCTTTCAAATGGTAAAGCTTATCTTGGCATGAAATTTTAGGAATATCAAATTTCATGGTAGTTGTCATCCTTGATCCGGGCTCTGATACCGCTTGTTAAGATCAAGAACACTAAATAGCATGAAACAGAAAAACCAGGAAATAAGATAATTAGCAAGATAAATAAATCAATACCAAGATCACTAAAATTTATATGGAAAACCCAAATCAAGAAAAACCACGAACGACGATGACTGAAAAAATGCACTGTGTGATGGAAAAATACAATGATTGATCTTAAAGCAAATACCGAAGGAAGAGATCAAGAAGATGATTACAAAATCACTCAACAATACTCTCGCATAAATTTAAAAACATAGTGGAATAATTTTGGTGTGGATGAATAATGGTGATGATAGTTATTTTTGACGACGAATTTGATGATTGATCTTTAGCATCTCAACCATTAATTAGCAATAATCCCCCATTAATTTGCATTAAGCACAGCATAATTAGCAGAGAATTGGATAAAAATGATGAAGGCCAAGAGGAGAGGTATGCCACGGACTGTGGGCTGGCGCACGGTCCAACCGTGGCCCTCACTGGGTCTAGAAAAAGCTAGAAGCAAGTGGACACAGGTCCAAGATACGTTGATGCAAGCTACTGGCCAATGCCTCATACTAAATGATGAAGGGTAACGTTGCTAAACAAAGGATATGCTTAGGGTTCCACATCAAATGGTGAGCAAATGGGCAATGCTGATGAGTTTAGCCCAATTGAATAACTTGGCCAAAGTAAATTGTGTCATGTGCAAAATCGCCATTAACAACTTGGCTAGCTAAATGGGCTAAAGTTTATGCCCATTAAAAAAACGCTTGTCTATGCATTGAATATGGGCATGCCACCCAATTAACTTGTGGGGTGCCAACTAGCTTGTACAATGAACATGAGCATAATATTAGCTGAATTAATTTCATTGAGTCAATCCCATTAACATCATTCATGACATAATAATATATAACCAAGGATATATTATTTTGGGCAATAGAATAATCATAAGCACCCAATAGAAGTAGATTTTGGGCCTTACACCTCACACTCTCCAGATAAACCAAAATTGACAAAAACTGAAAAACTACGAAAGAAACCAAAAGGTAGAGCCCCGTACGGTGAAGCGCCGAAGGGCGATCAGGCAAACTAAACACCGGTTGAGTTCAAGGGATGGTTGAACTTAGCACTAGAAATGGACTTACACAGACTTTTGTCGGTTATATAATTTGACTAAATATGACATAGAGAACTGAAAATGTCACTAGGAGAGGAAGGAGAGGTAGTAATAGCACTAGTGATGGTAGATCCTTGTGATACATAAAGGTTGTTGGAAACCTTTAGAACTCCACCTTCAATTGAATATTTGCACCCTTTACATTCANNNNTGCCTAAAGAAATGAGACTATGCTTCAAATTAGGAAGATGACAGACATTTGATAATGTCTTGACAACACCATCATGGGTCTTGATTTTAATAGCACTTATTCTAGTAACATTACATTGGACATTATTACCCATATTAACAACACTTGAGTTAACTGGATCATATATTGAAAACTAGTCCTTATGAGGACCCATATGATACGTATACCTAGAATCAAGAATTAATATGAAATGCTCTCATTTTTAGCAGACATAGCAAACAAAACATCACCATTAGAATCAAATTCGACTAAGTTTACTTTAGTCGGTTAATGAGGGTGCGATTGTGAATTATTTTCTACGGTATGCACATAGGGAATGGTCGGTGGATTGACATTGAGAACATGAAACCTTTTGGGAGGGGGAAAGTTGGTCGATGCTTGGGATAACACAAAACCCTTCAACATGTTTTCTAGAGCAGCAAATCTAGTGTCAATATTTGTGGTATCCACCGCCGCATATATCCCTCCCTTTTAGCCATTGATTCTAGCACCTAAACTCTCATCTATAGTGGTTTTCCAATGCCAGGTCTTTTACACTAACTCTTCTAAGAAATTCCATACCTCAGTCTCACTCTTGTTTACTTGGCATAGAGACTCTACCATGGTCCTTGTGGCTTGATGAAGACCCTCATAGATTATTTGACACAAACGCCAATGTTCTAGACCATGTTGAGAACATTGAGCAAGCAAGAGTTTAAATCATTCAAAGAACTTACAAAAGGATTCTTTCTCAAGTTGGACAAAGTGATTGATTTCATTCCTTAGTTTCATAGTTTTACAATTCAGGTAGTACTCTCTTCCATGTGGAGATGGAGTTTGTCGGGGGGCTATGTATCTGCTTTTTCACTGAATGTTTCAAGATAAATGGAATAGAGTGTAACTTGACAATGTATTAAGGGCTAAAGGTGAATTGGACATCCCCACCCGGTTGAGGGATTTGAAAACATGATGGATTAGTGAACCTTGGTGGGTAAAAGATTTGGTTCAAACTCCTTGGAATAAGAGGAGGAGGACCTTGAGCTTGTTCCTCTACCATTTCTTCCAAACTAAGTGTTATGGTTGGGGTTACCTCGCTGTGGGGTGGTGAAATTTCAACGCGAACTAGCCTCCCACAACTAGGTGGTCTTGTCCAAGCAGTTAATCATGCTCATTTTTTTATGGTTTTCTTTTTCAAATTCATTTTTAGATTTATCTAAATAACTAAAACTAAGCTATATACAACAATTAAGGCTGAATCAAATGTGAATCTAATGCCATCATACCTGACAGTGGTACTAAATTTATTGGTGTATTTAAGGGGGTGAGAAAGCATGAAAAGTCACCCTCAGGGATGATGTGTGATTAGCTTAAGATTGTCTTGACTAACATGCAAACTGAATCTACTTTCTCCACAAATAAGGGTCCAAAGCAGCTAATAACAAAGGAAAATAAACTAACCTAGCTGACAACTAACTGAGCACATTTAAATAACATATAGCACATAAGAAATAGGGTGGTGAGGCTCAACATGGCCCGTAGCTCGGCATGGGTACTAACACAATACCAACAATCCTCAAAGGGATTACCCCTACAAGAAAATATGCCCAAATTACTACTAATCCCAATAAATATAATAAATATAAATAGAGAGAAGATTACCCACACTTTAGCATCCATTGATGATGAAATTTCTATTGCCAAATGAACTTCTTATCCACATTCAATCATCAAACACCATAATCAAGTTTCGATTTGATTCTCTAGCAATGATTCTTCAAAGTTTGTAAGAAATCAACACAACATTATGGTATTGATGATCAAGATAGAAGAAGGGGAATAAAGAGAAGGGATATTTGAGTTTTGAGAGGTGGATTTTGGTCTCAAGTCCTTTAGAATTGATACCAAGATCTCACCACTACCCCCAATACATCAAATCCATATTTGGGGTGGATTTTGTTTACTTAAAAATAGAGAATTTAGAGAGATTGAGGAGAGAGAAAGTGAGATGGTGCACTAATGGAGAAGAACAATAAGAAAACTGCAATAACTCAATCAAAGACTTAAAATTTTCAAAGTTTTCATTAATTGAGATGAAAGAGTTTAAAAAAGCTACCTAGATAGAAAAAAAAAGCTGCTAAAACCTAAGATACTCTAAAAGATCCAAAACCCCATTTTTATAGCCATTACATAATTCTTTTAAAAATAATGAGAACAGTGGGGGCATGATCGTCCCACGTGGCACGGTGCCCCTGAGCTAGATTTATATCCTCCCTTTTTTCAGATTTCTACTTCGTGGCATGCTCTGGCTAGCTTGGTACTCCCTGGACTGCTCCCTTGACATACCAATAAGCTAGGCTTCAAAGTGGGTTGATCCTTGCTCCAATATAGAACTTTTTTTCTCATCCACTCCCACAAAATGCAAACTGTAATAATTAGCTACATTAAGGGTTATTTGCGAGCTAAAATCAAGCATAATGTAATTTAAAACTTTGGTCAATTAAGAAATGAACAATAGGCACACCCAGAATTAAGAATCCAATCAAAAACTCCCCTTTCCAACATAGGTAGTAAACAAAATGTCACCATCAAAATCAAATAGGACTAAGGTGGCTTCAACAAGTTCATGAGGGTGTGATTGTGAATTATTTTCTTCTTTCTCCATCATGTTTTTCAACTTAAAACACTCAGAGATTAAATGTCCATATTTTCTACAATAATTATAGGATTTGTTGGATTTACGTCTCTCAAACTTGGATTTAGTGGTGTTCCCTTTGTCAAAGGATTCACTCCTCACTAATAAGCCTTCACCTTTTTTCAGCATGTACTTTAAGGACAAGCTTTTTTGTGGATAACAAATTGGCCTTGACATTCTCAAAAGACAGAGTGTCATTATTAGTATATAACAAAATTTCTTTAAAATGCTCATAAGAGGCATGCAATGAGACAACTAGCAATATAACTTTAACTTCATCCTCAAGTTTCACGTTGAAATTCTCCAAATCAATAATAATAGAGTCAAAACCATTAAGATAATTTTGAATGGGAGTACTTTCAGCTATAGAGAACATATACAAATGTTCTTTGTGACGAATTTTTTTTGCAAGACTGTTGGTTTTGTATAACATCTCTAAATCAAGCCAAAGATCTGCTGTAGTGGTCCTGTCAAGCACTTCTCAAAAGACATGAGGCACTAAGCAAAGTTGAACAACCCAAAAAGCTATATCATCAAGCTCCTCTCATTGCTAACCCATGCTGGAAGCATGTGTCTTCGCTCTACCACTAAGAGCTTTCTTCAATCTGTTCTATATAATAATGACCATCATTTGGACCTTCCAAATGTTAAAGCTTACCTTGCCACCAAATGTTGGAATATCGAGTTTCATAACAATTGCCATCCTTGATCTGGGCTCTAGTATGACTTGATATGATCTAAAAAGATTGAACAGGATACAAGAATCAACACCAAGAACACCAAAATTTATGTGGAAAACCCACATTGGAAAAAAAACCACGGACAATGATGACCGGAAAAATCCACAATGTGATATGAGAGCACAAAGCTTGACTTCAAAGTAAACGACCGAGAAAGAGATCAACAAGGCGATTACAAAATCACTCAAAAGTACTCTCTCACTAATTCAAAAGAATGGTGTAATAATTTTGGTGTGGATGAATAATGGTGGCGACAATTCCCAATGATGACAAAGCTTGAAGATTGATCTTGATTTATAGCAACTCGCACACAATTGTGGCATTAATCCACCATTAATATGCATTAAGAATGGCATAATTAGCAAAAAAAAAAATAGATAAAGATGAAGGAGCCGAAGAGGCGAGGGAGCCGAAGACGTGAGTTATGCCACGAACCGAGGACTGGCATACAGTCTGACCGTGGTCGTCATTGGGTCTGAAAATAATTGAAGCAAGTGGACATATGTGAAAGACTTTTTGATCTAAGCTACTAGGCCATGTCTAGGTCGCCCCTTATGCTAAAAGATGAGGGTTAATGCTGCCAATCAAAGGATGTGCTTCAAGCTACGCATTGAATGGTGAGCAAATGGGCAGTGCTGATGATTTTCGCCCAATTAAATAACCTGGCAAAAATATAGTATCTCAAGCATAGAAACACCATAAGCAACTTGGCTAATTAAATGGGTTGAAGTTTGTACCCAATCAAAAAACACTAGGCCCTGTAACAAATATGGGCATGACACCTAATTTACTCATGGGTCGCTAGATAGCCTGCAGAATGAACATGAGCATAATATGTGCTAAATTAATTTTGTTAAGCCAATCCCATTCACGTCATGCATAAGATGTTAATATATAACCAAGGCTATATTATTTTGGGCAACAAAATCACTATAAGCACCTAACATAAATCAAAATTGGGTCACACACCTGACCAAACAATGTCCACCTTAGACGAAAATTCACAAACACCAAAAAACCATGAAAGAACCTCCAAGGGTGGAGCCCTATAGGGCAGAGTCCTATAGGGCAGAGCCTAAAATGACAATTAAACGAACCGAACATTGATTGAGTTCAAGGGACGCTTACACTGAGCACTAGAAAGTGACACACATAGACTTTTGTCCTTATATAATCTGGCCAAATATGGCATAGATAAGCAAAATTACCATTAGGTGAGGAACGAGAGGCAGTAATAGAACCTGTGATAGTAGATCCTTGTGAGACATAAAGGCTTGCTCACCTTAAACCTTTTAACGAAATCCACGTTCCCTTGGAAACCTTTCGAACTCCACCTTCAGCTGAATATTTACACCATTTGGATTCAACGATGCCTAAAGAAAAGGTTATGCTTAAAATCAGGAACACAAACATTTGATAACGTCTTAATAAAACTATCATGGGTCTTGATTTTAATAGTACCGATTCAAACAACATTACATTGGGCATTATTGCACATGTGAACAGCGTAAGAGTCAACTAGATCATATGTCGAAAACTAGTCCTCATAGGAAGACTATGATAAGTACACCCAGAATAAAGGATCCAATCCAAAATGCTTCCTTTTTCAGTAGTGGTAGAACAAACATCACCATAAGAATCAAATCCGACTAAGATGGCTTTAGTAGGTTCATAAGGATTTGATTGTGAATTATTTTCTTCTTTCTCCCTCACATTTTTCAACTTAAAAATCTCAAAAATTACTTGTCCAAATTTCCCACATAATGATCGGATTTGTTAGATCTACATCTCTTAAAATTTGATTTAGCGGTGTTCTTTTTATCTAAGGATTTACCTCTAACTTTTAAGCCTTCACCTTTTCGGCACGTACTTTAAGGTCAAACTTTTCATTGGACAACAAATTAGCCTTGATGCCTTCAAAAGACAAAGTGTCATTGTTATTATATAACAAAATTTCTTCAAAATACTTATAAGAGGCATGCAATGAGACAACCAACAATGTAGCTTTCTCGTCATCCTCAAGTTTCACGCCAAACTCTTCAAATCAATAATCACATAGTTAAAATCGTCAAGATGACTTAAGATGGGAGTACCTTCGGCCATAAAGAGCATTTACAAACATTCTGTGTGATGAATTTTCAAGCCAAAGATCAGCCGTAGTTGTCCTGTCAAGCACTTCTTGAAGGGCATGAGGCACTGAGCAAAGCTGAATAGCCGAAAGAGACATCTCATCAAGCTCCTCCCATTGCTCATCTATGATGGAAGTAGGCTTTTGGCTTTACCACCAAGAGCTTTCTTCAATTTGTTCTATGTAAGAATGACCATTAGTTGGACCCTCCAAATGTTAAAGCTTATCTTGCCATCAAATTTGGGAATATCAAATTTCGTGATAGTTGTCATCCTTAATCCAGCCTCTGATTCCACTTGTTAGAATCGAAAAAGATTAAGTAGGATGAAATAAAAAAATCATGAAATAAGATAATTAAGGAAGATAAATAAATAAGCACCAAGATCACAAAAATTTACCTGGAAAGCCCAAATCAAGAAAAGTCATAGACGGCGATGATTACAAAAATCCACTATGTGATGGAAAAGTACCAAGATTAATCTCAAAGCAGACACCTAAGGAAGAGATCAATGAGGTGATGGCAAAATCACTGAAAAATACTCTCTTATAAATTTGAAAAAATAGTGGAATAATTTTTGTGTAGATGAATAATGGCGATGATAATTCTTGTTAGCAATGAAGCTTGATGCTTGATCCTACTTTATAGTAGCTCAGTCATTATAGTAGCAGTAATCCACCATTAATCATCATTACGCATAGCACAATTAGCAAAAAAATGGATAAAAATGATGGAACCTAATAGGTATGCCACGGACCATGAGCTGGCGCACTATCTAACCATGGCCCTTACTAGGTCCGGAAAGGTAGAAGCAAGTGGACACAGGTCCAAGATAGGTTGATGCAAGCTACTTGGCCATTCCCAATCAAATAACTTAGCCAAATATAATATCTCAAGCATGAAAACACCATTAGCAGCTTGGCTTGCTAAATGGGCTGAAGTTTATGCCCAATCTAAAAACACTTACCTATGCAATGAATATGGGTATGGCACCCAATTAACTTGTGGGCCACCAGTTGGCTTGGACTATGAACATGAGCATAATATGGGTTGAATTAATTTTGTTGAGCCAATCCCATTCACATCGTGCATAACATGATAATATATATGCGACGCCATATTATTTTGCGCAATAAAATAATCATAAGTACCAAACATAAACAGATACTGGGCCATAACCCCAGCAATCTCCACGTTCGTGAAAATTCATAAATGCTTAAAAATGCTGAAGGTGCAGAGCCCCATATGGCGTCAGCGGAGCCCTGAAGGCCAAAAAGCGGCCTGAACACTGGTTGAGTTCAATAGATGCTTGAACTTAGCACTAGAAAGTAACTTACAAAGACTTTTCCCCCTCTTAAAATCTGACCAAATACAACACAGATAAGTGAAAATGTCATTAGAAGAGGAAGGAGAGACAGTAATAGAACCTGTGACTGTAGATCCTTGCGATACATGGAGGCTTCCTCGCCTCAAATCCTTTAACAAAATCAGAGTGCCCTATAAAACCTTCAGCACTCAACCTTCAGTGGAATATTTGCACCCTTGGGATTCAAGGGTACCCAAAGAAATGAATTTACACTTCAAATCAGGAATATGGCAAATATTTGATAATGTCTTGATAACACCATCACGGGTCTTGATTATAATAGTACTGGTTCAGCGGTATTAAATTGGGCATTGTTGCCCACGTGAACAACACTTGAGTCAATCGGATCATATGTTGAAAACCAGTCCTTTGTAAGAACACAGATTATAGGCACACCCAGAATCAAGAATCTAATAAGGAACGCCCTTTTTTCAATGGGGTAGCAAATAGAACGTCACCATCAAAATTCGATTGAGGTGTCTTCAGCAAGTCCCTAAGGGGGTAAGTGTGAATTATTTTCTTCTTCCTCCGTCACGTTTTCAAATTAAAACACTCAGAAATTAAAAGTCCAAATTTCTTACAATAAAGACAAGATTTGTTGGATTTACATCTCTCAAACTTTGAATTAGTGGTGTTCCTCTTATCAAAGCATTCACCCCTCACCAATAAGCCTTCACCTTTTTAACACATACTTCAAGGTCAAATGTTTCGTTGGGCAAGAATACTGGCCTTGACAACCTCAAAAGATAAAGTGTGATTGTTACTGTTTAATAAAATTTTTTAAAATGCTTATAAGGGGCAAGCAATGAGACAACCAACAACATAATTTTATCCTCATCCCTAAAGTTCAATATCCACACTCTCCACATCAATAATAACAGAGTTAAAGTCACCAAGATTATTTTGGATGGCAGTACCTTTAGCCATAAAGAATGTATACAAAGGTTCTTTGAGATGGATTTTGTTAGCAAGACTCTAGGTCATGTATAACGTCTCTAAACCACGCAAAAGATCAACCATAGTGATCTTGTCAAGCACTTCTGGAAGGATACGAGGCGCTAACAAAAGTTGAATAGCTGAAATAGCCTTCTCGTCAAGCTCCTCCCATTGCTCATCTGTCATGGAAGTGGGCTTCTTGGCTTTACCATCAAGAGCTTTCTTGAATCCTTTTTGTGTGAGAATGACCATCATTTGGACCTTCTAAATGTTAAAACTTATCTTGTCATCAGATTTACGAATATTGAATTTCGTGATAGTTACCATACTTGATCCAGCTCTGATAACACTTGTTCTGATCGAAGAAGATTGAATAGGATGCAACAGAAAAATCACGAAATAAGATAATTAAACAAGATAAGTAAATCAATACCAAAAATACCAAAATTTACGAGGAAAACCCAAATCAGGAAAAACTACGGATTGTAATGATCGGAAAAATCCACTATGTGATGAGAGATTACAAAGATTGACATCAAAGCAAATGCCCAGTGAACAGATCAACAAGGTGATTGCAAAATCACTGAAAAATACTCTCTCACAAATATTAAAAAATAGTAGAATAATTTTGGTGTGGACGAATAATGGTGATGATAATTCTTGATGATGATGAATGCTGATATAAAAAGTAGCCGCAGGCGCACGGTCATCAGTCGTAACACTTGAAGGTCGGTCCACAGGGATAGGGTATAACATTAGATCACTAAATAATAATCTAACGTATTAACATTAACAAAATAAATAAAAACAATTAGGAACTAGAAATTAACTACAAACATGTGAACTAACCATCAGAAGCTACAGGAAATTAATAGAACTCAAATTGTAGAAAATAGAAACACTCTATTAATGTTCTAATGGGCAAAAGTCAAGTAATTCTAAGTTACCTATGGCCAACAAAAATAAGATAAACACACTGTTGCTTATTTATATTTAGTTTTGATGATAACAAATCCAAGTGTAATATACT
>NCQV01126205.1:0-10231 GCA_002740545.1 Lophocereus schottii
TAGCCTTGGGAAGGTTAGGAAATAACGTGCACAAAATCGGGCTTGTGCACGCCTAAAATTTCAGTTTTCACAAAATAATTTCCTTGCTCCCTTAGGCTGTTTTCTTGCACCTTGGCCATGCGACTTGGACTTTTTAGGCTTCCTTGATGGCCTTGGATCATGATAGGGGATGGACCTTTTGGGCTTCCTTGATGGCCTTGGATCATGATAGGGGATGGACCTCCATCAACAGTGCACTCAAGACTTAATGCGAGAAATGTTATTCTTGCAGGATATAGGGATGATGCAGTCCAATGTAGGGACACATTGTTTAGTACCAAATTGCATAATTGCCCAACTTAGAAAATGAGTACTAGTGAATAAGCTAATGAGACAAATCTATGCAAGGCTTTCCCCGTTGGTCACCAATCATCATATAGGCCACCACCAAATGACCCAACAAAATCAGGATCTTTCTCCAAGAAGTTGGTCCAGCTTACTATGGACTGTTCCCTGAAAAATTTGCTCCTGTGTTAAAATTGCAAGCCTAGGCACATGTCCATATTCTATGGAATTTCTATCAGTCTTAGATGCTCTAGCAGTCAAATCTACCACAAAGAGAAATAAAGAAGAATTAGCAAAATCCAAGAGAGACACCTGTCGGTTTACCAACCTAGAAGAAATGGGCGATAAAAAAAGTAGAAAGCAAAATAGAACAAAAAAAGGACAGGGCCAAAACCTAATCGAGTTCCCAAGCTTAATGGATGTGAGGCCCACCTGTAACAACAATGGCTGCTGAAAACATTGATCTAGCTGATGGTAGATGTGGTCTGTACACAAGATAGTCCTGACAACGACAATCGACATGGGTGACTCATCATGGCACATTGCCTCTAATGCACTAAAAAGCATCACAAGCACACTATTTGTAGAACTATTGACAAATAGGAAAGCCTAAGAAGACAAAGGAAAGTAGCCTTATGCCTAAATACACCGTCAATGGTATGACTATTCATCTAAAGGTAAGATATTATGGCTATGAAGTCTACTTCCTCCTTAAAGAGTATGGTGGCCACATCCTCCTTACGTAAACCTAACACCAAGGTATACAAAAAACGAAGGTCCTTAGGGATGTAAGGCTAAACAGGAGGGCAATAAAGGGGAAAGTCAATAATAGCAATAAATTCCTCCATGATGAACATAATTCATGTTTCCCAAAGCAGAAGACGTACAATTTAAAATTCTAAAAAGTGGCACCAATTCCAAGGAATCCCAGAAATCTTACCTTGAGGCATGCTAACAAGGCCATTCAAGTAAAGACTCTTCAGGTCATGCCTATCGGTGGTATCAAAGGAAATAAGCCAAGAAATTAACATCTTCTCAAACAACATTATGATTACTTCTTGAGCTTATGTGTTCTCACTTCCAATCGACGAAAACTAGCAGACCAGACAACCTTAATTTATAGCTGCAAAGAGCTAATCCAAATTCAAGCAGAATTCGTCTAGTTGTCCCTAAGGAAACAGCCGACTCAACAACTTTGCAGGATCGACAACCAAATCTAATGTGGACTAGGTAAGAATGCTACATCCTATTTGGACTTCGGACAATGGCCCAATGAAGAACCCGACTAGTATCCAGGGTGATCACTGTGTCACTACCTGTTGTCTTACATTTTATAATTTTCCCCGTTCCTAACTTATAAGCTTCGGCTGATTGTAAGTCAGAAATTGTTCGATAAAGTTTTTACACTATTGCTGATGACCATATAGCTCTTAAATACTTATCATGTCCTTCTTTCTATGTCTTTTATTTTTGGGGGGAAATGGGGGCCAAGATGTATCAGAGTCATAGCAAGCTTACGCAATAATTTACATGAAACTAACATCACCAAAAAAGTGAAATTACATTACAATGTGATAGTCAAAGCGTCATGCACAGACTTAATGAGTTTCCTTTACGGATTATCTAGGAACCGACTACTGCTTTGACCAAGGAAGTAGTCAATATAGCCCGAAGTATAACCAGCATCAATCAACGAATGACTAGTGCCCATGATAACTCGAGGATTTCCCATAGATGCCCTAGAATAGTACAAAACATCATCGTGCATCATTCTAGAGGAAGAATCACTATATAAAATATGGGACACATACGGTTCTCATAAAGAAGCAGACAGAGTATAAGGATTTCCAGGATCGTAAATTTGGAGCAGTTCACCTCTAATGGGGAATCGGGATGTGGGCTCCTTTCTCTAGCACATCAAGATTCAGGAATGTCTTGAGGTCTAGTAGAAAAGAGCCTTTTAGAATGAGAGGCGTGAGACCTCCAAGTGAACATCTTCATCAGGTCCTGCGATATAAATGAAGAAAAGTCAATGAATGTAATAATACACAAGGTCAACTCAAAGGGAGATACTCAACTCGTCTGTTTGAGAATAGTGGTAAGTGAAAAGGTTTAGAAATGCCCTCCTCACGAAGTGAAAATGGTGCACTATTAGCCCAGACTACTGGCAGTTATATAAAAAGAAGGAATAGTTAAAAGGTGGTAGTTCAACTCATGATGAACAAACTAAGCAACATTTGTACCCTAGTGAAAGTAGGTGGAACTAAGAGTTTCGGGCACTCTGACTCGAGAACTATTGGGGCGTCCACATAGGTGGCTTCCTTCCCTTCTCTCGATACATGAACAATAAAGCTCGGTATAGAAGCCTTAGCAGTTGTCACCTACAATAAGAATTGCAAAAGTTAGGATCATGAATGTGGAATAAAAGGGAAGAAACCAAAGAAGAAAACATACGAAATGGGTCATGAGACATTGAAGATGGGTTGCATAATCACCATGGTGGTGCACGCAGTCGACAAAATGAATACCCAACTTCATCTTCGCCATATCTTCTAGGACAACGATTCTCACATATAACATAGATCGATATGGGTCCAAAGAAACAAATGGATGCCACTTGTTGTGAACTTAGGCAGTAACCTACTTTCCCAAGTACCAGATGAAACCAAAAGGTCCTTTCATAAGGATCTGCTACTGAGTATAAAATTGGGCAGCTTCAACTCCGGGAGTTGCAATATAATTCTCCCATGGGCAAAAATTAGCATGCCAAAAAAGGAGTCAGAAGAGTAAACTCCCACAGTTGAGTCATTTTTTAAATAATATAATTTTACCATTTCCAAAGCATTGATGGTCTCACGAAGACATCAAAGATCGCCTTATTAGAACTGTTGCTGAATTTGGTTTCCTTTGGTCCACGAGACCATTGTAGGGAAGCATATAGGAGATCACGACCTCGACAAAAGATTCTTGAAATATTCATAAAATCAAGGCTACAAAATAAAATAGCAGCTAATGTTAACTTTATTAACTATAGAACGATGTAAAAGAGGGAAAAATTCGTTTCCTTAATAACTCTCCACAAACCCCTAAGGGATATGCTTGTACGTTGCACCCCACGAGTGCACTCGGTTTTCCGTACTCCTTGCTACATTCCATGGATGAGGGTGGAATATATAGGAACTCCCTAGTTTGAGCTTTTTACTCTGTTTAAGTCAACAAAATTAACCAAGTAATGAAAATGAAAAAGGTTGTAAATATCGGTGAAGACAGCCACACGGAGGAGAAAGGTAAGAATGATGCGAGAATGTTGATCGAGTGAATGTTATGCCCACCGCTCATTATCATGCATCAAATCGATGAGAATTCTATAAGAGAAATGGTCTTCATGAGGAATAAACTCCATGGTTAAACCAAAAAGGTGCAAGATTTGGTAGCAATAGGTGTAAAAATATACTAACGGGTCCCCTGTGTATCCAAGAATTGTCAGTATTGTAAAATCGAAAGGAGTTATAGGTACCTCACCAAACAAGAGGTGAAATGTGTTGGTGGTGTCCCGCAACCTCTCCATCACATCACAAGTAACACATTGGTCAATTAAATTCACCACTCCCCTTAAAACGGAGTAAACACTCCACATGTCACATGCTCCAATGTTGCTCAGATTTGAAATCTCTGATGTCCTCACCCCCTCAAACATTTCTCAGGTGCACTAATAGCCCTAATTAGACCATCCTAAAAAGGGAAAAAAATGACATTAGATCCACAATAGATGAAAAAAAGAAAGAAAAGTGAAGAAAGCAGAACACTTATTGCATTTATGGCAACATGGTGTGATGCATTATGGCCTACATCTAGTAATAGATCATGCCCATTCTAGGCATTGACAGGCCTCCATTCCCCACCAATGAGGGAGTCTTAAGGAAGCCTTACCTCTCTACGAGGTGGATGAGTCTTCTTGCACTCATGATTTTTTAAAACACAATTATGATATTCCTAATAGAGAAATGAGAAAATGGAAGATAAAAGCATGGCATGACTTACGCAAAGCCAATAAGGGCTATTTATATAACAACAAGGCAAGGCAAGGAAGGTGGAAACCAGTCAAGTTCCGCTTAGGGATTCTTTGCAAAAACATGCAAACAAAACACTCTAAATGAAGGAGAAAGCAAGCAAAAAATGATGAGCCAAACTATAAGGAACCTAGCCGGTATCATAGCATACAACAAGGGGGGAATCCAAGAATTCAAGCACCCAATGTGCATAAACAAGAAAGAGGATAAAGTAAGAACACTAGCCGATGTACCTAGCCAACACCATCCTTATGCATGCAACATTGAAAAGGCAATCAATAAGTGATAATCCAAAGAGAAAAGAGCATAAATAATGGCTAGGGCCAAGACCAACTTCACATGCATTACCTTATCAAAAGAACAAAAACGAGAAGGAACATGGAAGAAATGATCAAGGGGGGCCTAATCTACTTCCAAGGGGAATTGTGACTACAAACACTAACCTTTCCATGCATCAAAGTGAGCTACAAACTAGTAAAGAAGAGCAACTGGAAAAGAGGGGACCTAGCCGGGTTCATCACAACATGCTAAGCAAGTGACAAGTCTAAACTTATTAATTTATCACTCACATTACTCAAAGCATACATTAGCTTCGATAATAATGGAGGATAGAAAGAGTTATCCAGAAAATAATAGTAGGCAAGCAAGGCAAGAGACCTTAAGCAAGCACATAAATTCAAGAATCTGGTAGACGAACGAAAGGTCCGCTAATCCGGTGACAACGATACATTCACAAGTCTACTAGACTGGCGAAAGGTCCACTCCCCTGTTAACAAGGATACATCCACAAGTCTGCAAAGGTTCCCTACTCCAGCAAAAGGATAACTCCGCTAGACCGGCAGCATGTCCGCTAATCTAGCAAAAGAATAGTCTGCTAGACAAGGAAAAGGTCCATTACTCCGGCATCAAGGGTAGATCTGCTAGACCAGCGAATGGTCCGCTACTTCGACGACAAGACAACATGCTAGACCGATGAAAGGTCCACTAATCTAGTGAAAGAATAAATCTGCAAGACTGTCTAAAGGTTTGTCCCTTTGGCAGCATCCAAATCGGCTAGACCAGTGAAAGGGCTGCTCCTTTGGCGACAAGCCACTAGACCGACAAAAGGTTCGCTAATCTGGTGAAAGGATACATTAACAAAAAAATCCACTAATCTGGCAAATGATAAATCCCCAAACTGGCAAAAGATTCGCTCCTCTAGTGAGAAGGAAACCCTCTAGACCGCTCACTCCTTGGACGGCAATGAAATCCAATGGACCAGCGAAAGGTCCGCCTCCAGTGACAAGGAAATCCATCGGACCATTGAAAGGTCCGCTAATCCGACAAAAGGATAAAATTAAAAACTTACTAAATCCCAACACAATGGGACATCTCGACATCATTAGGCCACCATTGCAGAGGAAGTTGGTAGATGCCGAATTTGAGGACCCTTAGCAGCCAGGTTAAGGTATCACATCGGCATAGCTGGATAAGCAGCTACAAGTGCAAATCATTACTTTAACAATTTCCTTACTCAGGCTTAGTCAAAATGGGACTTAGTGTAGAGGTTATAAAATAGCATTTGTATTTTTTTAATTGCCCAAGAGAATAAAATCCCAACTGTGCATTTCGGGTCTAACAATGTAATTAACAAAAAAGATTCTAATTAAGTGAATAGGAGTCTAATTAATGGAATAAATAGGCGAAAGCACAAGTGAACAGGCTAATAGGCTTAGAAAATGGCTAATTCACCCAGAGGGAACTGAGCTGGGTTCCTACTTCCTTTCCCTCATTTCGAGTCCGAGTTAGTTTGGTTAACCCTAGTCCTAATCCATGGCTAATTAGTGTGTTCTACCAAGTTAAACCACATTCCTGGATAAATTAGTGAACCTATTACGATTAATTCACTTGAAGTTGGTCTCCTTATCCTAGGCTAAGTTAGTCTGTTCATTCACTATAAAAGGGGGCTGCCCCTGGGTTAGGATCATCAAATCATCATCAGTCAATTGGGATCAGTGAGGCACAAGAGATCCTCATTGCAAGAAAATAATTGTGAGGAGTTTTCTACAAGTTCGAGAGATCAAATCCTGAGGATGCTGATAATTCATCACTTTGTTAGGTTCCCCAAGTAAATCATGTGGGTTGTCTTGAGGGCAAAATTCCATCTTTCTCCTACTTTTGTCCTTGATCTCTTTTTCATATGGTTTTGATTTCACCATTGGTAAAGATGTAATCTTCAGGTAGTCCGTATCTATTGTAACTTATTTATTTTACTGTTGTTTGCATTAGACTAAATTTTGTACATTTTATATGAATATGGTTTATACTAATATGTTATATGAGTGTGTGTTAGTGTGATTAAAAGTTTGATTTCTTATATCGAATAGTGGAGGTCGTAAGTGATGAAGTGTGGTGATGTGATGCACCCTATTACATCATCGTACCATCGCCTCCTGAATCTAAATTCTCATGAAGGAGTCAAGGTAGTCCATACACTAGAAAATGTTCGGGGGCTTTTCGGAAAGATTTTTGAAGCTGGGTCTCTTCGATTGTCCCCATCAGTATGACTTGCTTCGAAAAGTGATCAGTTTGTAAGTTTTTCTAAAACTCACAGATGACTCTACTTATTATAATAATTGCTTTGCCTATTTATTCCTTTCTTTAATTTTCACCTTTTTATCTTAATTTCAACAAAACCATTCTAATCCAAGATACACCTATCTGTTCCATGAACTGGGCCATGCTCTAGCTTAAGAACTAAGTGGAGTTTCTTGATTAGCCAGATTGCCATGCTCCTCAAATAGGTAGCAACTACTACTATGGACTAGAATCAAGTAGCTGCGTCTGATTCTGGTATATGAACCCAGCTAGGTTCCTGGATAAGGATTTAGATCCAATTTAGTGATCTTACCCCATAACTTTTCGAATTCTAGATTTTAAAAAAAAATTATTAACAATCAGCTTTTATAGAAATAAAATGAAATAAAAGCATAAGCAAAGGGGAAATCAAACCATTTGTGGAGGACTAAACCCTTGAGGAGGTGGCTCCTTATGGCTACACTGCATTCTTGTGCACTCTTCCTTTACAACCTCTTCCTTATGAGTAAGGGTATCCTTAACTTCATCCTTGCTGAAAGGAGATGGTGGTTCCTCTTCCGATGACTCCAACTTCTCTAATCATACATCATTAGACCTCGTTATACCAAATACTAAATCAACTCATCAAAATTCATGGCAGCTCCATAGCAATCACACCAGCAACACGTACCCCAGTTATCAAGGGGGATCTCTGGGGAAGGAGCTCATTGTGTTGATTAGCGTTATACTTAGTCCTACCGTAGCATCATAAGGAAGCAAATTGCCTTGTTCGCATCATTCACCAGATAGATGTTAGGAAAGTCATTGAATTGATGCTTAATAGCCTTGCGAACCTGAGCAGGATGCCCAAGAATGGAGTGCTCTAGAAGTTTGATCATTCTTCGTCATTAGGCCTAAATAATATAATAGGGAGTCATAACATCGACTAACTTAAGGAAACCCTTAAACCCAAAAGTCATGCAAGCTACTGAGGTCACATGAGTATAACTAATAGCCCTAGACACTGATTTTTTAAAACCTCAAATAATATTCAAAAGGTCATTCACTTAAATAAAGCAATTATTGAAATCCAATTCCATTAGGGTTTAAGAGCGATTTCATGTCAGTTTTCTAACCTAGCATACAGAGGCCGTAACTTCACCTACATAGATCATATTAAGGTGTATAAGCATAATTAGAAGAGCATATTTTCCCTACTACAACTTTTTTTTTCATGAGCAATCACAATCAACTATAGAAACTACCTCAAAAACTCACATCCTTCTACGTAGTCAGCTTCAAATAAGAATTACACAGTCATGGGAGAAAATTTATTCCGCACTCGTTTTAAGTCCAATTTTTCAACATTCCTTGAAAAATAAACTCGTAATCCTACATGTCTGAAGTTTTTTATAATTTTTCGCAGAGTACATTAACCTAGTTTATTCTTCAAAATCGTGTCTATTGTAGGTCAGTTTTCTTATCTCGACTAAACTCATAATCTATCCATGAAGTCCTCTTATTCGGCCATTAAAATCAATGAAATCAACTTTAAACTATCCCCCTACATCCATTAACACTTATAAGTTTCTAAAAACCTAAGTAAGCCCACTAGAAAGATTAAAGAATGAGAAGCATTGAGGTTTACCTTCTAGGTTTAGAATAGAGGTTGAAAGAATTGCACTTTCAAAGCAACCCTATATGCGAAACTTAACTCAAAACAAGATGTTAGGAGATTGATGAAAATATTTAAAAGGGATGAGCCAAATTTCTTAATCAAACTCAGGGGTTTAAACAAAACCCTAATCATGCATCCACTTACGCAAGGGGAGCAACTAAGGAATTGGAAGAGAGACGTAGGCAGCAGACACAGGCAGCAACTACCGACAGTGCTTGACAGGCAGCCGGTGGTTACAGAAAGACTTGAGCGGTGGTGGTGGCAGGTAGTTAGAGAGTGGGTGAAGGTGTGAGAGAGGGAGTGGGAGAGAGTGATACTATACGAGGAAAAGTAAGGCAGGCAAAAACGTGACTAGTGGCAGCTATCATATGGAAAAAAAATTTCAAAATATATATTTTTTCTCATTGCCTAATAAAAGGGAAAAAGAGAGACTTGGGCATTAAATTTTTGGGCAACCTGAAAATTTTGAGGGATTTTTAATATTCCTTTCACAATTGTAAGACCCCGCGTTTTCGTTTCCCATTAAATTTCCTTTTTACGTTCTAAATTCGTATTTTTAGTAACTGTATGAGTTAAATTATTATCAATGTGCTTTTGAAAACTATAATTTCATTAAAGATGAGATTATTATTGCTATTATTGATTTTAAAGTTAATTCGTGCCATTTAGGCCTTTAAATTATATCAATAGTTTAATTTAGTGGTTATTCGATTTATTTAGTCGCTTCCTGAAAATGATTAGATTTTTAACCTTAGAATTAGTTTCGAGTTTTATTAAATGGAACCTTGACGTATTTGGGAACGAATAATTGATAGAGGGTTATGTTATCGATTTGAGTTTAGAACAAGACGTTCGGGATTGGACTAGCGATTTAAGCTGATTGAGTTATTAATCAAAAAAAAAAAAAGAAAGAAACATAAGGGGCCGAAGCCCCTTCTTCCACGGCCAGAGAAACGAGAAAAGAGGGGGCTCCGTTCGAACTCCTCACGACCCCCCCATGACCACCACACTGCACCGGGAAGAAAGAGAGAGAAGAGGGCGGTGGCCGGCCGTCGACGGACCATGACGACGCCGGGGGCACGGCCAAGCCACGACCGTGGCTCTGGAGGGAAGCGAGAGAAAGAGAGAGAGTGAGACTAAGCGGGGTTGAGAGAGAGGCTATCTGTGAGGTTGGCGTTCGAAGGTAAGGGTCGACGGTGGGTTTCAGTCCGGCGACCACCATGACAGGCCGAAACCGCCACGAGCAGCAGCAGAATTTGGCTTGGGATGGATTGATTCGGACTGGTGTCAGGCTAGGGTTTCGACCGTAGTAATTAAGCATGCATGGTGAGTTTCGAACACCCGTCCCTCTATGAATTGAACCCTTGCCTTATTCCCTTCGAATTGTGCCTAAAACTATTAACAATTGCAAGTTAGGGTTTATGGGTTGGGGCTAGTTGAGTCACGCGCGAAGAGCTGGGAGTTAGTGTTCGATTTTTTGCCTCAATTCAAGCTAAATCGCAATCCTGTAGCTTGGAATCGAGATGGGTGTTTCTCACCTCCTAAGCTGTTACTAATTTCGAAATTGAGTTTCAGTAGATTGATGTTGCATGTCAAGTTAGGG
>NCQV01126231.1:0-12117 GCA_002740545.1 Lophocereus schottii
CATAAGGTTGTTTGTGATTTACAAACAATCTCTGCAATCAAGTGCTATGGCTGTCTGTCAGTTATTTGGTGAAAATCGGCCACCGCAATTCACCCCCCCTCTTGTGGTTGTGTACTCGTGGAATTCAACAGTATGAGTATAGATGTTCCTAACATACTTCTTTATTTTATATGACGTCTTCAATTCCAAAGAGGAGGTCAAAGAAGCATTTTTGGCTTTTCTTTTATGATGGCATTGTGAATGAACAACGTGCACAAATTGACCACAACATTCCACCAGACTAAGATTTTGGCACTTTAAGGAACCAAAAATAGAATTTTGACTCTCTGAACCCAACATTGTTCTCAAAATGTCTCCTAAAAAGTTCCCTTTAAAGTAAGCATGCACCCAAAGGTCTCGAATATCATATATTTGATGCAACCACACATTGTTGGTTAAGTTATATCCCTTTAACATCTCTCCCCAAGACTCCTCAAATTGATCAGGAGAGTCTGATGCCCAAATGGAGCACTTGATTATACTCTATAAAATCCTCATATCAATTTAGCGTGCAAGCCACTTCCTTCTGAAGCTTTCTCATGGGGTACCACATGTAGAATTGATAGATTGGAGTGTCAAAAACATTTGCTGTTTTTTTGTTTGATAGCTGGATCTTGGTTAATAAAATTATAATTTTCAGCTTGTGGCTTCCCATAGCATTTAGGAAATTATTAAAATAGCTAGAGAAACGAATCCACCTTCTTATCCATCAATAAACTAGCCCGAAAGCAAATTAGCCACCTATGGTGATTTAATCCCACCAAAGGGGCTGTGAACATTGACCTATTTGTTTTATAGGTCACGTTGAATGATAAGAAGTCATCGAGCAAGGTGCAGCTTCTTCTACTCAGAGAGTTTATGTAAAATACGTTCTCAATCGGTTCCCTTCATCAACCAGATAGTTAAAGAAGAAGCTAGGCTCAACTTGCTTTTTTTATTTTATTTTCTTTAGTACGTCTATTATAAACACATGCACAAATGTGTCTTTTATAATAGTTTTCAAGTCTATATAATAATTCTATAAATTCTTTTCGGTGCAGCAGATGTTTTTTGGAGCCCCCAACCTGCTCTTTCAAGAGGTGATAAATGTTTGTCATTACTATGTTAGCCCTGGCATACTTGGAGATCATATCCTTATTGGTAGAGCTAGCATTTATGTCAGAAGTGAAAAACGGCCTCCAGCTGGGTGTGCACAACAAGTGAATGTGAACCTCGTGAAATTTGATTATCTCAAACTTCCTATCCTTGATTAGCCTCAAAATAATATGAGCTTGCCACCCTTCTATTGTCTTAGCTCTGTTTCTTTTTAGTTTTTTTCCCTATAAGCTATGTCTTTTGTTTGGGGCATAGTTTCGATAGTAACAGTAACAATTTTTGAGATCTATGTAGGTTGCCAAAATCCTTCGTTATAGCACGCAAACTGTTTCCAATACTTCCCCTAATTTATTCTTCCTAGTGGAACCAGTATGTATACTAAACTCAACATAAATGGTACATCTCTTATAAAATTTAAGGCAATCTTCAACCCTGTTAAACACCATGCCCAACCTCAATACAAGCGTCTCGTTATTACAGTTAGGTATTCATTTTCATGTGGCATCAATTAGCAAGTCAGTGATTACCAAGGTTGATGACTTGGCATGTTCTAGATAAATATTAGGAAAACAAATGGTTAAGATTATCAATTGAAGCAGACAATGTCTCAGCAACTGCCTCCTATACAGTTAGTTGATAAGAAATGCACCATAATTAGTTTGTGATGAAGGAACACTCTACAATGCCTAAATGTGCTCATAGCCATCAAGAGTCATTATTCATGACCACTTTCCGCCATATGTGACCAACTGTAATAAAACAGAAGAACGTATTGATAAAATCATGGAGACAACGAAGGTTAAGCAACATACCATTCACAATACTATGAGAGTCTACTTCAAACTGGTTTAAAAAAGGCATAAAAAGACACTAATATTAATGGTCATTACATACATACAAATGTGAAGAACTTTATACTCTTCTTATAATACAATTCATATCAATTTGGTGATCAACAGATATGTGATTAGTGATCCATAGGCATAAAATTAGTGAGCACTTATGTCTACATCACAATTTAGAATTCACTCCTTATCTATTTGGCGGCTACTAGACAACCGATTTTTGATCAACTGGATTTGGATTAGTGATTAAGTGACCAAGTGTTAGCTTTCTTTTGGCAGGTTCTTAGAATCTAATCCCTACCAATATGATGATCAGTAGACAATTGATTAGTCATGAATAGAAATATGACTCCTCAATCATTATCTACTTGTTGATCACTAGATGTGTGTTTGGCGATCAAATACAATAAGATTACCCAGCAAGTGAGCTAGTATTTACTTTTTTCTGCAACTCCTTAGAAATGAATCCCTTCCAAGATGCTGATCACAAGATAACTAAGTAGTGATCATATGGCATAACAATTTTAATAACTAGACATCTAATTGGTGATCAACTTTTGAATCATATAACTCTGTGAGTTGAGCTACACGCAAGCTCAATGCCGAACAATACGAAAGTATCATCGGTTCTTCAAGCCAAAAGGATGAAGAACTTAACTAAAACAAACTGAAAAGAACAAACCTACTTCAACCTACTGAAAGAATTGAATTTGCACCAACATAAGGATTATCTAATTAATAAAAAATTAAAATCAAGCAAAACTGCCCATCTAATGCAATTTAGGGCACATCTAAGCTATAAAATATAAACATTCAAACCTAGCAAGATTGTAATATCTCTTTGGGATTTACTTAGTTTAATTAACCTCATTTGCTGATTATTTACTGCATTTATCTTGAATAACCCTCCTTCTTCTGCTAACTAAAGCACAATATTGTAGTCACAGAGGCATAGATACCAAGGAACGGGAGCAAGAGTCAGCAAACGAAAGAGAGGGAGAGCGAGATACATAAAGATGGATAGAGCGAGCGAAAGAGAGATGGATGGATGAAGTAAAGAGGAAGGAGAAGGAAGCATGAAGAACAGTTAGATGAGGAAGGGAGAACCTGAAAGGGTACAATAATCGAAGTAATCCTTCTTCTTATGCTAATTGAAGTTTAATATTCCACTATTTAG
Organism: Lophocereus schottii; assembly: GCA_002740545.1. NCBI lineage: Eukaryota > Viridiplantae > Streptophyta > Magnoliopsida > Caryophyllales > Cactaceae > Lophocereus > Lophocereus schottii. The sequence continues at coordinate 3,157 of NCQV01126231.1, forward strand.
CGGCTTGAATTTTGCTATGATCTACTTGTAGCTGTTGGGCCGAAACCACATAACCAAGGAAGATAACTTTGGATGTATAGAAGGGGCACGCCCCTAAGTTTGCACAAAGCTTCTGTTGAGAGAGAACTTTTAGAACTTGTTGAAGATGGAAAGCATGCTGAACCTCATCCTTGTAATAGATCAAAATATCGTTGAAGTAGACAACCATAAACTTGCCAAGATGAAGAACGTGATTCATCAAATGCATAAAAGTGCTAGGAGTGTCGGTGATGCTAAATGGCGTCACTAACCACTCATACAATCTTCATTTGGTATTGAAAGTGGTATTTCAGTCATCCGCTTCATGGATCTGAATTTGATAATAGCCACTTCTAAGATCAACCTTATAAAAGATGGTGGCACCATGTAGATCATCAAGAAGGTCTTTCAATCTCAAAATCGGGTAATGGTATTTAGTGGTGAGCTTGTTAGTAACGTTACTATCTACGCACATCCTCATACTGCCATCCTTCTTTAGCACCAGCGAGGTTGGAATGGCACAAGGGCTCAAGCTCTCTCTAATCATTCCCTTCGCCAAATGTTCATTAAGTTGTTGTTAGACCTCTTTGGTTTTTTGGGGGTTCATTTAGTATACCAGTTTGTTAGGCATGGTAGATCCGAGTATTAGGTTAGTTTTATGTTGGATGGTTCTTTGTGGGGGAAGGTTATGGGGGTATTTCCTAAGGAAAGAGGTGAGCAAAGTCCTAGAGAAAAGGGATAAGAAGGAGGTGAGAGTTGGGCTTATTGTTGTTTTCTCCAAGCGAAGTAATAGCCACTGCTTGAATGACTCAAACTCAAGGAATTTGACCTTAGGAAGGGAAGTAGGTAGGACATCCTTTTATTGGGTTTCTTTTGGCATGAGGAGTTTGCATGGTTTTATGGGGGTGAGGGTGACTTTCTTGTGCTCCATGACAAAAGAGTAAGTATTCCTATGGCCATTGTGCATGACTCTTATCAAAGAGCTAAAGTCCACCAAGAAGGACATGATAAGCATCAATAGGAATTACATAACACCAAATTTCATCTTTATAACTCTTACCAATGGTTAAGAAGACCAAGTAACTAAAGGAGGCATGCATACCTTTTCCTTGAATGAGCCATTGGATGGTATAGGAGAAAGATAAGGGAAGGCTAAGACTTGGGTTTCTCTACCAAAGAGCCAAGGTCTGCCAAGAAGGACATGACAAGCACTAATGGGAATCATATCACACCAAATTTCATCCTTACAACCCTTCCCATTCCTTAATGGGACCAAACAATGAAAGGAGACATGTATACCATTTCCTTGATTGAGCCATTAGATGGTCTAGGGAGAAGGATAAGGAGAGCCTGAGAGCTTAAGCTTCTTTACCAAAGTCTTGGAGGCTATGTTGGTGCAACTCTCTTTATCAATAATAAGAGAGCAAACTTTGGCCCTACGACGCATCTTGTGTGGAAGATGGCTTCCCTTTGTTTGTTGCCTTCTTGTGTTGCTAGGCCATTTAAAGTCCTCCTAACCACTAAAAGCTCTCCTTCATTGAGACCTTCAATCGCTTCCTCTAAAGCGTCATTTAAGTATACCTCCTCCTTTTCCTCCCCGCCTACCTACGTACATTCCATCTTCAAATGAGGCTCGTTATTAGGTCAGAGTGACCGCTTATATGTTAGGACATTTGGAGGCAATGTCACCAAGCTATTGCCCTCCTAGTCTCCTTCTATTTAGGGGCTCTTTAAGGGTAAATTTTACAGACCCTAGGTGGTGGGAGCTTTAGATTTGAGGTGTTAAAAGGCTTAGGAGTCGAATAAGAATGTTCTTATGGAGGATAGGTTTAGTTTTGGGACTTGAGTGACTTATTTTTTTTCCCTTAATCCTCTTTTGGAGTTCAACCTTGTGAGCTAAAGGGCTCAACTCATGAAGGGCAGTGTAAGGGTGTGACTCCATAGCATGGGCAATCCTCTCATCCAAACCACCAGAATGCCTCACCAAAGCTTGTTCCTCATTCTCCTTAAGATCGCACTTGATGAGCAATTATTTAAACTCCCTAGTGTACTGTTCTACACTGAAAGACCCTTGTCTAAGTTTGTGGAGTTTAGAGATGTTCTCTTGTAAGAAGTGAGAGGGTAGGAATCTCTTTACGTTTCTCTTTTATTTTCCTCCGTGACTTGATTTTACCCTTTCCCTTCTTAGTCCTTTTAGATAACAGATTAACCTGCCAAGTAGAAGCACACTTTCCATGCTTAAGGGCTATAAGTTTTACCTTCTTTTCATTCGGGATGTCTTTCTAATCAAAAACCTCTCCACGGCTTACAACCAATCCAAGAACTCATCCGGATCTAGCTTTCCTTCAAACTCGTGAAAGTCAACATTAAAGTCATTATGGCTCCTTCTATCATGTCTCCCATGCCTTCCTAAGGTTCTACTTGTTTCACTTTGAGAGCCAAATGGGTTATTGTCCAAGTCATGCTCATCTTGGTCACTAGATGCATTTGGACTTTGAGAATCCATCAAGTTCCTTCTTCTTTCTCTCTAGAGTTGAGTAAGTTAGGTTTATAAGGACATGACCCTAGCCTCAATTTTAACTTATAATTGAGGTCTTGCTTAGCTACCTCCTCTAAGTTTCAACTAGAAGACATTTGAGATGGACTTTTTTTATTTATTTACGGACTAGGTTTGTGTTTGGGCTTAAGGGTCATGTTTAAGGCTTGGAATCTTTGGCCACCAAGGAAGATAGCTAAGCTCTGACACTGAAATGATGTATCTAGCTTAGATAATAAAAGTAAGAGGAGAAAGTAAAGAAGAAACCAAAAGTAATGACAAATGAGAGAGAACAACAATTGAGAAAAACTATGCCTAGAAAGTATAAGCAACACCTTCCCTTCAACATAAGCCAATGAAGTAACTTAAAGGAGTTAGGCTATTTCCATCTTACTCTTTGTATACAGAGTAATCATCATGGGGAGTGCATGGATTGTAGCCAATATAACCTAAATTAGAGAAAGAAGCCTTGTTCGGTGCTTACTAAGTGCAAACTCAGCATGACCAAGTAGTTTATCCCATCCTTTAGTGCTTTTTTCAGAACGACCCTTAACTAAGCCCCTAAAGTCCTATTAGTTACCTGAGCTTGAGGGTGGCAAGAAGTGCTAAATTAAGGTGAGAACCTATGTTCTTCTGTAATGTGAGCAAAAAGTCACTCTTACATTTGCTATTTCTATCTGAAACCATGCTCTTGGGTACATTATGGAGTCTCATAATCCCCTCGAAGTAAAGATTGGCCACTTGGGTAGCACTAAAGGTAGTGTGATAAGTGATGAAGTGTACCATTTTAGAGAATTAGTCTATCACCACTGTGATTGAATCTTTGTTCATTTGTGTCTTAGGAAGGCCTATGATGAGGTTTGAACTCATATCCTACCAAGGAGCTTGGGGAATTGGAGGTGGTGTGTAAAGTCCTTGAGGTAGGATATGGTTATTGGCTAGTTGATAAGTAGCCCACCTCGTTACCAAGTGTTTAACTTTCTCAGCCATCTTAGGGTATCGGTATAGCATTTCGAACATGACACAAGTCTTCTCAATATCAAAATGCCCACCTACAGCACCTCTATAGACCTCCGTAATCAAGAGCTCGCTAAGCCACATTTAGGGATGCATAATCGAGCCCCTTGAACAAGGAGCCATTTTTAATATGGAATACGCTGTAGGACATCATGAGCATGTCTAATAGATATCCTTGAAATCCTCAGCTTTTAGATACTTTTCCTTGATCATCTCAAATCCAAGGACTATTGAATCAAGAAAAGAGAGTAAGGGTTAACTCTTAGATAAAGCATTCACCGCTTTGCCCAAGTGGCAGGATTTGTGATGGATCACAAAATGAAAAGCTTGGAGGTACTCCACCTACTTTGTATGCCTTGGATTAAGCTTGTGTTGTCCTTGTATGAACTTCAGACCTTCATGATTTGAATGTAGATTGAACTCACCTCCAACTAGGTAGTGCCTCTTATGTTCCAAAGCCCTCACAATGGCATAAATCCGTGTCATAAGCTTAGTACTTTCATTTGGTATCATTGAGCTTCTCACTAAAGAATGTTATAGGTCAGCCTTCTTGAGATAAAATTGCCTATATGCTGTAATGCCTTAACTCATAACTACTAGGTTAACTATAATTATTTGAACTTCAGTATTATCCAACACTGTGGAAGAATGAGGTTAGGATGTTACAGTAATCCTAGAGAGTGTAAGGCTTAATTGATTTACTTAATGTAAACATTACAATAGACTTTAGCTTACATAAAAACCAAATGGTGCACAGTCTATATATTCCTATACTCAACAAAAAGCTACCCACAAAGCTTACATCTAGATGACCCTTGACTCCATGACACTTCACAGTGAGCTTGTCTGGACTTTATTGACTGTCTCCTCACCTCTCTACTGTTGTCAAGTAAGTAGTTCATTATTTATTACATAAAAACATAAAGCACAAAATATTCGAATAATAAGTCAAAGCTCAATAAGTTTACTCCTAAATGATAAAGATAGAAATTCATTTTTTAGTATTTGCGTGCATTTCAGCCCATTTTACTTCTAAATAAGGCCAGTTTTTAGTATTCACATTTAAGCTAAGGTTGTTATTTTATTTTTTTTGTTTTTTCCTATATTTCTTTGTTGATTCTTCACCCTACTTTTTTGTAATACATTTTTATTTTCTCTCCTTTTATGAAATTAAATTCTTTCCTTTTAGTTAACTAATTACTAACTAATTGAGTGGTACAATGTCTCACTTGTGTACTTATTTGCTCTATTATCTTTGATTGCTCCAATCTAAAGAGTAAACTTATATATGTGCTTTATAAACCAAGGATTGTCATTTTTGTACAATATTTTTCCTCTAAATGACATTATTACATTATTTTTTGCTTTAGTGCAAAATCATTTAATAAGCATATTATATTATTACAATCTAAAAACAAGGGCATTTAACCACGGTAGTTGCTGCAAAACATGTTGGTTTCAACTTTGAAACACTAAACTGAAGTGCACGTGCTCAATTTTTATTAAGCTTGATTAAGTGCAGGTAATTAATACAACTTAGATTTGGGCTATTTCAGTCTTCTCCTCTTAAAAGGAGTTTCGTCCTTGAAACTAGAAATTCGATAAAAATTTACCTGAAATAATTGGAGAAAATTTAGTCATCATGTCTAACATGATTATTTTTCAATTATCAAGTAAATATGATATGGTGAATGAGCTTAGGCAAAAGTTACAAGTTTATTAACTTACTTGTTTTTTGTATTAAAGCATAGGCTTGCGTGTCATATTATTCATTGCTCCTATATATCCTTGCATGCTTTCGCCTTGACATGTTCCTCAAAAGTTGAGAAATTAAGGATCTGATGCAAGGTAAAAGCGAGCTGCTTGGCAATCTAAAGTTAGCTACACCGTCAGTCCTAGATTATTTGAGAATCTCACTCGCCTATAGGGTGGAGCTCAATTGCTATTTGATTTAGTAAATGTTCAGCCCCTAAGTCATTTTGATTTAATCTCCAGTTAAATAATTGTTGATTTAGAGAGTACACAACCACAAGAGGGGGTGAATTGTGGTGTCCGATTTTCGCAAGTTGCTGGCAAACAGTCTTAGACCCTGTTCGCACGGACTGTTCCTGAGTTGTGCAGAAGCAAAAATCCAACGAAATTAAATGTGAAATAATGGACACAAGGATTTTTACGTGGAAACACCTCTAGCCCAACTGAGGTGAAAAAACCACGACCTACCTCCGGTAGGATTTGCACTCTTCACTAAACGGGATAAACACGTTACAATAGTAACACACCTTGTTATAACTTGTAACACACGTAACCGTCTTCCCTAAGACCGCTTACCCCACGTCCAAAATCCCGTTGATTTGGACACGCACTCAACTCACTTTTGTGAAAGAAGAATATAAAGAAAAACACCCTATTACAATGCTTCACAACTAAGCTAATATAGGGTACAATCAAGTCCTAGTATGCCAACTTTGAAAGCTCAAATAACTCACTCACTAAACACGGTTTTCTTTTGAAACTTTTAAGCTCATGAACACTGAATTTTTGCCTTTTGAAAACTAATGTTTCTAACGTTCTAAGAAGCAACTTTATATAGTGCTCGGAAAAACAATTCCTCAAATTTTTGGAAACTAAAATCACTAAAGAATATAGAATTCTTTGGCCACAAGGGATGAGGTAACATGAGCTGGAAATACTTCCTAAACCCTGTGTATAAGGCGGTGATTCTCAGCAACTAGCCCATGTTTTTCTCAACAACCTTATCCACTTGCCAAAAATTAAATATTCTTTTTATTCAAAAAGATTTTGCAAATCCCCTTAAATTTTGATAACCGTTTTTAGGGTAAGGGGTTAAATACTCCAAAAAAAATCTTTCTTGCAAATCTTGGAGAAGCTGCTCAAAATCCAAAAGATAAAAACATGAAAAATTGTTTTTTCGCGGCTTATTCTGGAAACACCCTGAACATCCTATTTCCAGGATTGTTTCGAAGGGTGATCCGAAATATTTTCCAAAAACAGAACCGTTTTAAGTAAGTGATAAGTTAAGACTTTCTAATTGGCATATTAACAAGAGTCTAAAAATATAAAACCAAATCAAGACATCTTGTTACAACGACTAGTCTTCTTGTAGAAAGACGAATTTGCTGCAAACACTTCACAGGATCTGTTCTTCACGGCTGCACTTATGTCCTATGCTTCAAACACTTCAAAGGACATGCTTCAAACACCTTAGAGAGCCTGTTCCTCACGGCTGTTCTTGTATCGTTAACTTGAGTACCTGTTCGTAATAATCCATTAGTCAAGTAATTTTTAAAGAGATTGAGAACAACAGTAAGAACCTGTTTGGAAAGCCTGTTTGGAACAACAACAACACTTGGATTTGTTATCATCAAAACCTTATACATTCCAACAAATTCCCCCTTTTTGATGATGACAAACCAATTGACCATGTTGACTTTCAAGGACAAATGAGGTGATTAGTGCCAATTATTTATAGGACCGAAGATTCATATGAAGCAGCTGGTATCGAAAAAGATGTAAGAAAATTAACTCGTCCGCAGCAAAACTAAAACAATAGTGGTCATCCTATCTTCCCCCTTTCGGCATCATTGAAAAGGAAGGGACGAACAGTCAAACAGACGGTGTTTGCTATCACCACCACTTGGGTAATGGAGGAAAGTCAACAAACGATACACTCAAGTATTTTGGTACGGTAATGAGATTGGCCATCCTAGTCACACACAAGCAATTCGTAACAAAAGCAAGCAAGGTAAAGCTGATCAAAAACAAGATAACCTGTCATTCACCAAAAAGTGGAACATAGTACAAACGGGCAAGAGAGGACAACCAGGAGAAGTGAGAAATAGGTATGAGAACAGCCTATGGGGGGTGATCAGGGAGAAGGAGGAGAAAATTTTCCTGAAAGGGAAGAGAGAAGGACGAGGAGATCTTCATGGCGCTTAGCATTTAGAGCTTTTTCCTCATCCAGGGCAGCCTTCACAGCAGTAAGCTCAGCACTGAGTCGAGAGTTTTCTTCCAAAGCAGCCTTAAACTTGACTGAGGAACTGCCAGGAACAGGAGGACAGGTTGTTTTTGTCCCCTGTTCTGAGGCAGACCCTTCAACCAAAGTATATCCACAACCCATAAGGGTGTTACTCCCAATCTCATCGATGAACTGAGCTCCCACCTTCTTCTGCAGTGTCACCCCAAAGTGTTCAAAAACACTGGTCAGGAAAAAGCCATAGCGCAGGTCATGTTCCCTGGAGGTGCTTGCAATTCTTGCAATATGTAGAATCATGATAGCGGGAAGGTTGATTTGCTCTTCCCTGTCCATCAGATCCATCAAGCACTGATCCATGGCATCGGCAAGATTGCGACCTTGGCCCCTGGGAATGACATTCTTGATGATAAACCAAAATATCAATTGATGGAGCGATGTCATGTCCCCTTTCTTCACTAACTTGGGTGTTTGCAGGTTTGGTTGCTGGCTAAATTTCTGGAAAAGTTCCAGCAGCCGGGCTGTCCCTAGAATAGTCTTGTCTTCCCTCACATATATATCAAAGCCCGTGGAGAGAATCCCCAGAATTTCCCCTAATATCTTCGTATCAAAGCGAAGCTATTTCCTATTGACAATACTTGTCACCACTCCTTCAGTGACAGTACAGTTGGCATAGAACTCTACCAACTCATGTACAGAACACCCCAGCTGGGTATTTGTAAACAGCTCATACCACCCCTGTGCACGCAGCTTGTGCAGAAACACCCCCAGCCCCTGTTCCTCAAAATATTTTGCCTTGATAATTTTGCCTTTGACTACCCATCTCTAAAGCAGTTGGGTCAGTTTGGCTGAGATTGTGGATGGGGTAGACTTCTTAGCTCTTTTAGGTTGGGGCTCAGTAGGAGGATCTTGTGTGGAGGCGTGTTTGAGGGAGGCTTTTCTCTTGGGAGTTTTGAGGGGTGATGGTTTGGAGGGTAAAGTGGAGGTTGATTTTGGTGCAGGCAGAGGCTTATCCTCTAAGGACTCTGAGAACACAGGAGTGCCCTATTTAAAGGAAGTGTTCTCAGTGTCACTATCTAATGAAGGCTCAGAGGAGGAATCAATTTCCTCAAAAACAGGGGATGACTGTTTGGCAGGACGAGGCGTGGATTGGAAATCAATTCGGGCTGATTTTCGAGTTGGCCTGTTTGTGGGTTTGGCCAAAGAGGAGATTTGTGGTTTTGGTTTGACAGGGGTTTCACTTTTTAAGGGTTCTTCAGTCTGGCCGCTTTTAGGCTTTGATGGTGGTCGTGTTCTTGGCATTCTAGTGCGCCCAGCCACAATTTTGTACCTTTTTCGTTTCTCACCGGTTTGTGTTACGGGCGTGGCTTGTGCAGGCTTGACAGGAGACGCATCCATT
>NCQV01126269.1:0-16875 GCA_002740545.1 Lophocereus schottii
ATATGAGGGTATGGTTATAACTGTTGGTTACAGCGCACTGCTAATTGTTAGTTGTTTATTCGGTAAGTTAGGCATTGGTAAGTTGCGTAAGTCTATGTATCGCTTCTCAGTATATCCTCATGATTAGGATGCTAGATTGTGAAATTAAAACTGAGATGGTAGTTGGATGGTTTGAGATAGAACTATGAGTAGTTCAAGGTTCTTTGTGGCACGGTGCTTGTAAGGAGAGAACCTGGGTTGTGAATTAACCGCAATCGTGTGGATTGCGAGGCCATGTGTGGCTCATTGTGTTGTTGAAAAGATTATGAAGTGCTTGAATGTATTATGTGCAAATCCCTTCCCTTTTGTGTTATTAAGATGTTTTATGCATGTGAAGTTGTTGTTTTAAAAAAGGATGTTTCTCGTGTTTTAAAACAATAATAGCCATGACTATTTGCAATCACTGGCTTATTTTAGCTATACGAACTTCGTTTTGGGAGTGAACTCGCTTGAACGGGGAATCCCTAAAGAATTTGATTAAAAAGAAAGTGCGATGTGTCAAAAAGAATTTCGCTATGAGAGGTAGCAAAATTATTAGCCGTTATGACTGATACGCTTTCAATTGGCTGAGATAATGTGCTTCGGACAATATGTTACGAATGATGTTAGCCTAGGGGATAAGTCCTAGTACTAGGAGGCCCTAGAAGACCCTGATGACGGTAATGGTCCGATATGTTATATGTAGCCATCGCGGGAGTAAGAGGTTAAGCGTGAGCATTAGGTCTCACTATGTGGTTGAGAATAGATCTCACCCAATCAGCACCCTGTAATGATCTTAAGCCATATGCATTTTTCTAATAAGCAAAGAAAACAGTTGACATTTTACCATTTAAGTATTTTAGAAGAAAGAAAGTTTCAAGGGCCATTAAGTGGCCAATTGAATGAAATGTGACAAGTTATAAGGGTCATTATACGACCAATATGAAAGAGATTTTCTTTAATGAAAACGAGCCTCAAGGAGGCTAAGAAAAGAGTTTTTATGGGCCTCAAGAGGCTAAGCAAAGTGTTTTCAAGAAAATAAGAAAAGTCCTATGTGCATGCTCTGTGCTTGTCTTATGAATGACATGTGAATGAGATTTCAAGTAAGGCTAAGTAAAGTGTTTTTACAAGAAAAAAGAAAGATGCTTGTGCGTATCATATGAATGAGATCTAAGTAAAGCATGCTAATGAAAGTAAAGCGTTATGTGAACAATCCAAGCATAACTTATGAATAAGATGTTAAGTAAGATACGATCATGAAAAAGAAAGCCCTATGTGCATACCCTATGAATGAGATTTGAATGAGACTTGAAATTTGTGTGTGCCTTATGTATATCATATGAATGAAATGCCAAGAAAAGTAGGACTATAAAAAGAGATAACCTTATGTGAACATCATATGAATGATGTTTTATGTATAGTTTGAATGGAATGCTAAATAGTTATGTTTTTGAAAAAGAAAGTTTATGTGCTTAGCCTCGTTGCTTGCTTATGTGAATTGAGTGCTTGGTTTTAAAAAGTTGGTTATTTAGGAGCCTAGAAGTATGTTCGAGTGGCTAAAATGAAGTTTATGTTTAGTGATCCGTCTATAAGGGTCTGAATGCCTAATATGATAGTAAAGTATAAATACGTGATATGTGACTATTAAAGATATTATTGCCTATAACGGTTTTATTTTAAGGGGGTCAGGAGACACTTACTGAGCATGTGGTTGCTCATCCCACTGCTCTTTCCCCCTTTTCCCCAGGTTTTCTTGTGACATGAAGAAGTTGAGTCAACTATGTCAAGATGGAGTCTATTCTCGCTTGCAGGGTGTCATGTGTGCCTACTTACGTCTTTAATGAAGTCATGTAATGTATTCTTAGTTTCTAAACGCATGTAGACCAAGCATTCTAGCTTATGTATTGTATATGGTATAAAGATCGCTCTGTATGGCCGTATGAGCCAATCATCTAATTACTTAGATGTCTTCTTGGTCAAAGTTAATTATGATTTGAGATGTAAACCCTAATACTCTGGTTGTATAAACCATTGAGTTATATCTTTCATTTCTTCTTTGTTAATGAACTATTCTACCTGGTGTACTCCAAGTGGGTGGCTCGTTGAGTTATGTACTCCGGCGTGCGGGTATTGAGCTTCTTTTAAATGTTTTACACTTCTGTTGATTTGTACGGGTTTATTACAAGGCTTTTAGCCTAGAAACGGTCCGCTTTTAGGGGAAATTCTGTCTATTTTGCTCCAAAATTTTTTAGTGAGAAGTTAAGAAAACGTAGCACTACTAGCTCTAGGGGCTGGGGGTGTTACAAAACCCTAGTAGCAGTAGTTCTATTGTAGCCACGTTGGAGAGGATGTGTTCTATAGTAAGCTTCAATAACTATGTTCGTCACTAATGTATGTCATCATTGTTAACTTAATTTGGCTCCATCCATGATGGGCACCACAGTGTCATTTGTACTTCTTTGTTCACCTATTGTCCCCACTTTAGTATGCTTGTCTGTGTTAACTTTATAAATATCCCATTATAATCTTAATGCTCTCCCGAGATGTTACTGAAGGATACTTAATGAGGAACAACGACTTCATCACCAAACATTGAGGGATGGTTTGAACAGTTACAAAATTACAAGTAATACTAGCTTGAAATTCAGTTTGCAGACCTTCATATCCCAATGTAATCAACATTACACAGTACACCACCTCGACATATTCTCCTTGAGTTTATAGGATAGCCAGAGTATATACTGCAACATCCCGAGATGATGTATTTAAGTAGATGGATAGTGTACATCCACAGACACCAACAATGAACGGGATTTTCCAACAGTGGAAACATTGGTCATTAAAAGAGTAAGTGACTAAAGTCATGAAAAGCGACATGTAGTACATCCAAAAGTCATATTACATACACAGACACAACAGTTACGTGAACTATAAACCATACCACAAACTGAATCAGGGCATGACAAATATGAACATAGTAGTTCACATTGGCATTCAGTGTCTTATACAATCAACATATCATAGTGGCTGGAAAAGGAGATAAGGGGCCAAGGTAATAACCATCAACCGGGGATGGGGGTGACATGGTTAACATATAAACGATGACCTCACCTTACTATTAGATAACTTCAATTGCGGTACCAAAAAGAGCATGACCTAAACGCACGTGTCACATTACCCACTTACAGAAAACAATAGCGAACAGGACAACTACTGCTGCTATTTTAAGACTGACCATCTGCTTCAACTTCGCATTCTTATTGGTGATGTCATCCAGAAAATGTGTGTAATCCTCCTCTATAAGGTGTTCATTGTTGTGTTCCACCCTTAGCAAGTCCTTCCATTGAAATTGCTCAGGTATGAGATCATCTGTCACCCCCCTCGCTCTCTATGGGTATGGTTCATCAATCATCTCATAGTATGGACACGCAATGTCAACCTACACACACCAAACACATTACATACACAACCAATTATAGTAATCCTAATCACTACAAAGAAAAATATTCATGAAGAGCATAAAAAGCACTGATGAGTAAGAAGTAATTGTGCACAATAAACAACTGACCCTTTTTGGCCAACAAGCATAACGATGCCAGTAAAAATCACCCTTACTTTCTATAATTTTCGCTTTGACTCCATAGTGACACATTTTCTTCATTCTATTTAGACCACTCTCACTAAGATATTGACTGAGATTTATAGCTACTAGCCACTTATATAGGGTTCATAAATGAAGGCAACGTACTTCCCTTACCTTATATATTAGCTTACTTTCCTCACTTATTAAGTGACATTAGTGCAATTTGTAATGTCGCGACATTCACTCTCCACTATGACCCCCTTCTCTTGCATTAGCAGACAAACTAACCTTTTTCATTAATGTCATTAATGTCACTCACCCACATCAACCTCAACACCATTTTGCGAAGGAAGCTTTTGATTTGAACAAGGTTGCGTCCATTTAGCAAAGTCAAAACCCCTCACCAACTGCCAAGATGTTCAACTTATTGAGTGTCCAAGCAGTGCCCAACTTAAGATTTTTACATAGCAGGATCACAAACGAAAGTCCAATATAACATTTTCCATTATTCATATAATTAATATTATATAACAATTACATTACATCTAATGTAGTTGTCATCAACTACACCTCATAATTTCAAAGCAATCCAATATATCATCTTTAGTAATGGTGGAAATGGATCGATCTTCAAAGCGGTTAGAGGGGGCCAACTAATGCTTGTAGTACGCAATGTTCTTGTCTAAAAATAAATATATGCCAACCCAATAAATACAAAGTTCATTAATCCACTTCTTAAAAACCTCATAGGGTGATAAACGACCTACTTATTTAGTATTTATCATATATACTGAATTCTGTGTTCCAACTCATTAAACAAATATTTATGTTTTTTTTTTGTACATTTAAAATCTTCTACGTCCCTATGATATAAGACAATACAAGTTTTAAAACAAATCATATAATCGAGATTCCTGTGCTACATTAATGCTGACACTTAGCAAATTTGTTGTACAAATTTGCCATTACGTTATACAAAACATAAATAATTGCATCAACTTTAACAAAGTACTCCAAGGTTAGAACCTAGGGGATACAAATTAAAATATGGTGTACTCATATTAGATAACTAGATTTTGCCAATAATCATGCAACTATCTACAATGAACCTTCAACTTATTAGATGATTTTGAAACTAAAGATGTGCAAAGCTAGGTGTGGAAAGCTGGTCCCTATCATTTTCGAACTGATTACTTGTTTCTATTTTCAATGCATAAAACTACCTATGTACGCAGACCTTCATGGTGAACAACCTATCCAAACTTTTGCTTTGTCAAATACATTTACATTAATGTAGTTAGATATACATAACACTTACTATAAAAGGAAAAAAACAACAAAAAAATCTTATTCTTTATTGGATTACCTTGCTTATCCCAGGACAATCCATTAGGGATATCGAAGATACTACTGCAGTGGTAGAGCAGCACCCTTCATGGAACTCCCTTAAACCTTAAAATCTGTGTCATTCAGAACGCGCATATGTACAGGGCACACACACAAGCCATTTGTAGCACAAAATACATGTCGATAAATCACCTACATTTCACCAACAACTATTGTTCAAAATAGGGATTTGAGTTCTTAATTAAGTCACAAATTCTAGTTTTTATAACTTCATCATATAAAATAGACCTGTGGTCTATTGTGTTACAAACAAGTTCTCAAAAGTTACGACATGTCCTTCATAGTCTGAGTTAGCTCAGAAAATCTGGCGCATATTCTTATAGTGTCTAATTTCACCGCATTTAGTGCACCTCCTCACTTTTACATCTTAATACTGCAACTCATACCTTTTCACCCTTGGTTATCCACTTTAAAAGGAATTAGTGTGAGCAATTATGCATTGATTGTAGCCCTCTTCAAGATCCCTGCCACCTACGTCCTCTCTAGGTGTGTAGTGGCCATATCGTAGGTCTCCATAGGAGGTGATATTTATGCACACTATCTTTTGCACGTACACCTTGTAACACATTTAGATATAATCATACACATGTAGCTTTTGCCTGTATATGATAGACATCTGTTCATGTCAAAAATGTGTTATTTTTACAGTACTTTTACATCTATTTTATGCTCGTTATAATTATTATTTCAGGTTTTTATTTGATTTTATTTTATTTTGCAGGTTTTGAACAAAATGAGAATAATTATGAAAAAATGCAAGAAAAATGTTGGAAATATCGGAAATGAAGAACTAAGCCAAATTTACACGATCCAATCCCAAAAGCTCGTTTGTTTGGTGCAAGGGAAAGAAAAAAATAAAACCTAAAAACCTACCCAGCCGTCTGCCTATCACGTGCCATCTAACAGCCCCCCATAACTCTCACTTTCTCTCTCCACTCTCGACATTCAGCCACAAACCCAGACCCCGTTACTCTGACCGCCATCTTCATCATCATCATCTCCGTTCTTATCCCCACCATCTCTCTGTCTCTCTTGCAAACCACAATCGCGTCACCAACACGCACCATCGCAACTCACGCAGCAAACGCCAACGCACCACCATTGCTGTCCCTAATCTCGACCAGCCATGATACCACACAAATCGATGGTTGAGAATGGAAGAGGGCTCAAGTATATATCAAAGAAAGCGAAAATCGAAGCTGAGCAATTTTTAGGTAACAATTTAGGGTTAGGTTAGGTTTAATTTAAGTTTTAGATTTAATTTTAATTTCATTTTCAATTTCACGATTAGGATTTCAGAAATCTCGGGTTAGGGTTTGGTTTGTAGTTCTAAACTTTTTGTACTTAAGATACAATTTCGTTAATTATCAAGTTAATTTCAGAATTTCTAGCTTATTTATACCAGATTTTGGGAGTTGGTTTGTCGAATTCAATTCGTTTTCCCCATCCCCTGTTTTTTTCATGAAATCGGCCATGGTGAATCCGCCATTGTTGACGCATTTTGAAGCTTGTTCATCGCTTAGTTTTGGCTGGTTTTTATGCTAGTGATAAAGGTTGAATGATGACGCCGATTGGTCTCTCAGGCAGCGAGCTTTTAATTTGCTCTCTTCTCCTATTTTCTGCTCTACTTATTTTGTTCTCTATGTTAAATTATGTCACTTCCACCGTTAAAGGAATGCTTTAGGTTGGGTTGATTAGCTGTTTCTGTTTTGGGTTCCTATTTTTGTTCTGATTTGATTCTGCAATTGTTCATCCTTCCCTGTTGCTCGGAATCCCTTGCCCCTTTGCACAGCTTTCTGGTTTGCTTGATTTGGTTGAGTTGATTACGTTATGTTTGGAAGTTAGTTTAATTAATTAGAATAGCTGATTCTGGGATGGGAACTTGTTCTGTTGAGTTCTTTGGCTATGATTGTTCGGGCATGTTTGCTGAGTTGATATTGCCGGTTGATGAAAGCTGATTATGTTGATGATATTTGGTCTTGACTTATCTGAGACTCTTGGTTGTGCTTTCAGTTTTCTTTTCCTGCAACCTGGTGATTGATAATGGATGATGATTGATGGTGTTTTTTCCCCCTATTTCAGCCTCTGATTTTTGTGCAACTCACTGCTGAATTTCCCCCTTTCCTGTTTTAGTTCATATTAAGATTAATTAGTTAATTAGTGAATTAATTTCTCAAAGTTTTGGTTCACAATTTAGCTCTTTTTAATTTTAGTTTTCAGATTCTAGGTTTTAGTTTCGATTGAATGGTGGTTGAGTTAATAAGTTCAGTTAATCTACCTTATGGTTTGGTGATTGGTGTTGAATGTATTACACTCCTTAGTATGCTTCTGTTTAGTGTCTAGTCAAATGCTTAGTCCAACACTCAGTTGAATTAGGATATTAGCTCTCTTTGAATGATTTAATTTTGTGTTAATGCTGTTAACATTAGATTAATTAGTTAACCCACTTTTCGGTGACCTCAATCTTATCCTCGTCCCCTAGGACACGACCTTCAAGTACTACAGCGAAAGTTATACGCTGGCGACTTTTAGTTTGCACTCGACATATCCCAACAACATCATATGGGTACATCGCAGCCCCGCTTCTGCCACTTCTTACAACTGCACGTCATGATCGATACGTTGATAACCAACCAATGACTACTGCTTAGTTCCACTCTAAACTCCCATATGTTGCGGCTATACATATGCACATCAACAACTGACCCCATCCTGTGGAACGTCTTCTTCAACCTCTTCTCGATCCTACCTCCCACCCCATTCTTCCACTTTTGTACCTTGGTTTTCCGCATGTTCATCTTCAGCCCTACTTTCTGAAGATGACCAATGACTAGCATTAGTATAGATATCTACCTTAATTCAATCATCCACTTGTTCCAACTCTCAATGAGGTTATTATTTGTCTTACTCCACCATTCCTTACTAAAATTGGCCGCCGCCCAATGTTGTGGATCATGTTCTTGCACCCATGTTGTCAACGGTGCCTGGTACGATCTTAACTCCTCCATAGCAATATCAGACTCTAACGTTGTCAGCATATAGGCTAACCCTGTTAAACACTTGCTTTAGAAGTTCCTTGGATGCATCACATCGAACCTCATGCCTTCCAATAGCTTTTATAAAATTTTCCCGAACATGCCTCAAGCAATATGATATGGCCGCAAGCACAAGGTGGCGTTGTAGACATCAAGGTCGATCCCACGGAGATTAGGCTGATCTATCGGGTCATGTTCCCTCAAGATAGGCTAAGCGAATCAAAATTTGATATTGAAATTAAACCAATCAACTATCTAATATAATGGATAAATAATAATTAGAATTAAACAAAATAAGCAATCACCTAATCCATGCATCAATCAAGCACTTCTTCCTTAATTGGTTGTTTCAAAATCAATAATCGAAATATCACAGCCCTTTTTCAAGGTGAAGTGAAATATCTAAATCTAACAAATTACCATTTCTCAAGGGTTCTTGATTTATTTAAGTTCATTAAGCATGCGATTATCAAATCAATGATTTCTCAATCGATGGGACTTTCTCAAGATTCCACACAAGCAAGTCAAATCTTAGAATTCTAGTATCAGATTTCACCTTTCAGTTCTTCATCCAATACCCAAAATATGCAAGAAAGTGATCAATTCCTCACAAGACAATAAACTTCTAGAATTCGATAAAATAATCCAACAAAATTGCAAAGTACCAAATGATATCAACACAACATCAAGAAATTAACAAATGTTTCCATAAATCCAATATCAACTAGCAAAGATAATCAAAATTACAAAACACAAATCTAAATTTAGAGAAGAGAAGAGAAAAGAAGAAGAAAAATATACTCAGCCAAGATCGTACTTGAACCGTCGTGCAAACCTGGAATGGAATCCCTACAAATCTTCACTTCAGCTCACTCTCTCTCCCTTTCATCTAATCTAAATCCTAGTCTAATTGATAAAATTGGAGAGAGAAAATGGAATGATGGGATGATGGTTTGTGCTTTCTGTTGTGAAAATGGCCTTATTTATAGAGAAACACTATCAACCTCTGCCATACGATGAGGGAAAATGAACAAGCTAGCAGTTATGCCTCCACCACGCATCGTGGCATCCACCACGAGTAGACCATGGTTCTTGCTGGATGCGAAATCTTCTTGCTCTTCTTTCGCTCCACGGGCATACGATTTGGGGCATGTCCATGGTGGCTAATATGCACTCAAATGAAGGTTAATTGGTGGGTTAAATGGTCTCAAATCCTGCAAAAGTCACCAAGGAACCATACCCAAGTATAAAATGAGAATAGGAAAATAAATTATAACATAAAGCACTCAATTCTCCTTAAAAATGCAATAAAATAATCTCAAAATAGTGTGCACTTTAAGCACTTATCAAACTCCCCCATGTGTGAACTGCTGCTTGTCCCCAAGCAAGCACTAATGAAAATCGACTAGGGGAAACGCATCTAGGGCTTAGAACGAAATAACAAAGACCATGGAAAAATCATAAGACGGATTAAAGAAAGTAGTCCAGATGAGTTTCCTAGGCAAGTCCTCTAGTCATACATAATAAGGATCAATGAAGGGATCATACCGTCTACCATAGCCTAGGGATACAAACTTGTCAAGATTCCCCCCAAGCGTACTAAACATGTTATCCTCATAGCCCAAATCATTAATGGGCTCATCAAGATAATGCCCAGGGGACTGAGAGGGTAATGAACGAATAGGTGAAACATGCGAATGATCAAGAGGATTAGGGAGAACATTATTACAACTAAGGCTAGTAGACTCCTCATTCATAAACACTTCATGTGACTCCCCCAAAGGAGTCTCAACTAGGTCACGCACCTTATCAAAAATATCTTCTAACTCAAAACAAGCATGAACAACACTAAATCTAGCAATTCCTCCAAAAGACTCACCCACCTTGAGCCCCGTGCACTGAGCTAAAGGGAAGGATGAATTAGGTAAGGTTAGCACAACATCAGTACTGTTCATGGGTGATGCAAAGTCGGGTTGAGCAAAGCATGCATAAGAACACAAAGTTATATCACAATCAGAAGAATTACACAAATTACACCAAAAAGGAGCATAATAAGATCTAGCATATAATGTGCAAGGATCAAAGAATGAATATCTAGAAATATAACTACCCTTCTCAAACTGGAACGAATCCCAAGGAATCCATTCAAGCAAATTCTATACCTTATCAACATTTTTACTATGAAATCACCAATACCTAAACGAGCTCGGGTTTCACTATTTACACCATTGTCAACAATGTCCAAAACTTCCCATTTACCCACACAATAATCACATTGAGTAAGAAAGACATTTAAACACCTAAAATACCTCTAAAATAATTCATGCTCGAATTAAGGGAATGAAAAATTGTCATTGTTGTTTTTTTCTTTCAAATATTTTTTTATTTTTTTAATTTTAAAAAATTTTGGTTTTTTCAAAGGAAAACAAAATGTTTGGCTAAACCTATTGAGAAAAACTCAATATTCGACACTAGTCTCTGGCAACAGCGCCAAAAACTTGATGAGGCCTCAAGCACACAACGCCAAAATTTGATATTGAAATTAAACTAATCAACTATCTAATCTGATGGATAAATAATAATTGGAATTAAGCAAAATAAGCAATCACCTGATCCATGCATCAATCAAGCACTTCTTCCTTAATTGGTTCTTTTAAAACTAATAATTAAAGTATCATAACTCTCTTTCAAGGTGAAGTTAAATACCTATATCTAACCAATTATAATTTCTCAAGGGTTCTTGATTTATTTAGGTTCATTAAGCATGTGATTATCAAATCAATGGTTTCTCAATCGGTTGAACTTTCTTAAGACTCTACACAATCAAGTTAAATAATTGGATTCTAGTATCAGGCTTCACCTTTCAGTTCTTCATCGTATACCCAAAACATGCAAGAAAGTAATCAAATTCCTCACAAAATAATAAACTTCAAGAATTCGATAAAACAGCCCAACAAATTGCAAAGTACCAAATGATATCAACCCAAGATCAAGAAATTAACAAATGTTTGCATAAATCCAAAATCAAACAACAAAGATAATCAAAATTACAAAATGTAAATCCAAATTTAGACAAGAGAAGAGAAAAGAAGAGAAAAGAGATGCTCAGCCAAGATCACGCTTGAACCGTCGTGCAAATTCGGAATGGAATCCTTGCAAATGTTCACTTCAGCTCACTCTATTCCTCTCTAGTCTAATCTAAATCCTAATCCAATTGATAAAATTGGAGAGAAAAAAATGGAATGATAGGATGATGGTTTGTGCTTTTGGCTGCAAAAATGGCCTCATTTATAGAGAAACACAATTAACCTCAGCCATACAATGGGGGAAAATGAACAGGCTAGCAGCTATGCCTCCACCACGGACCATGGCATCCACCATGGGTATACCGTGGTTCTTGCTGGACCCGAAATCTTCTTACTCTTCTTTTGCTCCATGGGCATAGGACTTAAGGTACCTCTGTGGTGGCTAATATGCACTCAAGTTAAGGTCAATTGGTGAGTGAAATGGTCTAAAATCCTGTAAAAGTCACCAAAGAGCCATACTCAAGCATAAAACGAGAATAGGAATATAAATTATGACATAAAGCACTCAATTCTCCCTAAACATGCAACAAAATGGCTTCAAAATAGTGTGCACTTTAAGCACTTATCACAGTAACAGAGGTTTTGAGCTCTAAATACCCTCGAGATAGCATATAGAAGTCCATCTGGATGGTATGACATAATCACCGGCTTTAATCCACCTAAATACTCCGCCAACACAGTCAAAAATCAAAACCACTCCTCTTTGTTCTCAGTAGGCACCACCATGTACGTGACATCACACAAATGATCATCTACGTCGAGCACAATGGATGCTAGCAAGGTCCCCTTATACGGACCACTTAAATGGGTCCTATCTACAAACAAGACTTTCTGACCCCCCATTGTGAACCCATTCAATGATGTCTCGTACGCTAGAAACATTCACTTGAACCTAGCACCTTCCAACCCACAAAATGCCACCGAGTCTGGATTTTCCCAAGCAATTGCAAAGCACAACCATAACAATAACTTGTAGTGATCAACCGATCTTCCCAGCTACAACATACGAACATACTCCCCAATTCTCTATGCCTGCTTATACGTCAATTGTAAGCCCAACTCCAATGCCATGTCATTCATGATCTAAACAGATAAGTAGTCATTTGAAACTCAAACCTTTAGTCAATCAACAAGCATAGAAACTTTGCTCTCATCTTACTTTGCCCCTATTGCCACATCTTGCATTCATCACCTACATTGTAAGTGTGTTTCCCTCGATAATCCTTCACAATCATTCCATCCCTATTCTTCACTCCCCTAAACATATGTAAAATTCATAATCTTTCACGTCACAAATAGCAACAATGTGTTGCAAGCAATTTCGTTCAAATCGGCACTCAAAGTGACGTGTTATTGTATAATTCCAGAGGCTACGATGAAAACTATCCACCGAAGCAAATATTTGACCCAACCCCTTTAATCTCATTTTTCCACTCATTCATTCTTCGATGATTTGCCTCCGCCGACAACCCTGAGCGTAGCCGTATGACACCATCATCATCTGCCCCTAAGCTACTACCCACATCCGACTTATCCAATTTCTCATCACAACCTGACGCACCTCCCCTGCCCTTTGTTGGATCTGATGTCACTCCTTCACATGTTGCCTGCCTGAATAACTCAGTGACAACCCTGTAAATTACACATACCAACATCAACAATTAATGTCCATCCTTCGGACCACATTTACATAACACAACAAATTACATAATATGCTGCCAATAGAAACACAACAAACTTACGAAAATTACTAATGTACGTTGCTCCTACTTGCTTCTTCGCAAACATAAACGAACTTCTACCACCATCACTTCCACCAAAGGTTGCATCTCCATCACCCGAGCATCTACATACCCTCACTGCAGGAGAGCATAATGTGTGCAACTCCACAAAATTGATACCTGCTACTATTCTAGCACATGGACCGCCTCCCCTGTAACATATATATATGCATGGTTATCATTTCCTTTTTTCAAGTTCACCACATTCCGATCACGTGTAAACTGCAGCAACACCCTTCGATCATGTTTCAAAGTGTACTACAATTTTCATCCCCTTGACCCTTGACCCATTACCTCCCCCACCACCTTCCTAACTCCATCCATATTGATATTCTATGTAATCCAGTTAAAGAGATTACTTCCTTCTTTGTATGTCATTATTCAATTCCCCAATCTTCCGAGGACCTACCTCACTCAACATACAGAAGTAATTCCCCACTCCAGGTACTTTGACTCCGCCAATCGTTGCTTTCATCTTCTACACAGGCACTTGTACTACCTTCTTGATAACTTCCCCACCATAAAAAAAATACAGACGTGCATACAGAATCAACTCATTCCGTTAGGTTCATCTACAAATGAGCACAAACTATCATCTCATAAATGCTTGACATATAACATTTGACATTCCATTCATTACACCACTAAACCAACCATTACCTGACCTATTATTGCCTCTCATTAACATAACAATGTCACAATATCATAACTCACCTCCCTAACACACAATGTACACATCCTAAGCATACAACTCTACTCAACACATTCTGACTATCAAAACATACCCACTTTTATAGCTTCGCATCCTTGGATGTCAAGTTCACTTTGATAGCTTCACATCCTGATCGACATCACTTTCACAGCTTCACATCCTAGGATCTCAAGCCCATTTTTATAGCTTCACGTCCTAGGAGTCAAGCTCACTTTCACAAATATACATCATGGGATGTGAAGCTCAATTTTACAGCTTCACACAAGAATATACAACCATAACCAACATTATCACATAAATCACCCCTTTCACAACAACAATCACACAACTCATTTCAAGACGTCACTTTTTCATCAACCAACTCAAGTACAAACTAAACAACCTCATTTCATGCAAAAACAAAATTTCACCATTTTGCAAAACCCGTTACTAAGACAAAAAATCAACATGTACCTTTCAATGGGGTTCAAATTTACAACAACATTGAAGCCTCTCAATTACCTAAGCTTATTTCCATACATATGAAAGTCATTACAATTTAGTCCATTTCCTCAAATTCTTTAATAATGTAGAAATTACTTGGTTCAAGCCACATACTTTGCACTTCCATGGCCAATCCACCCAAGGTTCACCTACCACCTTTAATGTCGCCCAATCTTCACCCTCCATTGCCAGATGCGCACCATCCACCACCATCAGTGTCGCCAACCTTCAACCCCACCACTTCACATCTCGAGGAGAGCTCAAGTTCCACGTCTGCAGCACCCACACTTCCAACTCTAGCTGACATAGATCAAAAGATAGAGATAGGAACATTACGAGCTTCTCGTAGGAGCTTCTTGTACTCCTTCTCGATGCCTAGCTTCCTAGCAAGTAGGCTAAAATCTACCCTTTTCCCTTCTAAATACATTCCCTGTTAACGGCAAAATGGGCAGGATAGCACATAAGTCTTTGCCACCTTATTATTTTTGTCTAAATACGGAACCCCGTTAAATTAACACCTAAATGTCCCAAAAATAACTACGGGCTGCTGTAAATTTACCCAACACTTTTTGGGCATTTTCGTTCATTTTTTTGCTTTGCAACTCTGGACCACTCCCCAATATATGATTTTCATAGCCCAAATTTGGTTGAAATTTATTTCATATTGGTCGCATGTAGGTTGAAGAGATTTTAGTTTCATTTAAACTATAGTTAAGTCATTGATTTCAATCAACTTAGGATACACTATAAGTTGATTTAGTAAACTTATCTTAGATTTTGAAAATATGTACAATTATAAATGAAAATTCAAGTAAGGTTAATTTGTTTGCTTGAAAATTGGGTCATGTTTACTTTTAGTGTTCAGTAGGGTAATGCTTTCCATCTTGTGAACTGGATCTAGGAACATGTTAACTTCTTTGGAGCATACAATTACATGTTAATTTTTTTTAACTCCACTAGAGATATGTAATATTATTTTTAATTAAACAAGGTTAGTTGAGGCATGGATATTACTTATGCTTATCAATAGAAACACCATAATCTATAGATAGAGTTATAACGTTTATAGATAGAGTTATAACATATGTTAGTAGTGTGCCCATTAACTAACAAAGTTTGAAAAAGCAACGATGTTAAATAATTGAGAATGTTAATAGCATATTTTTTAAAAGATAAAAGTCTTAAGTTTATGATAGTAACTATTAAATTGTTAGCTTTTTTGCAAAAGGTCGTTTCAGAAAAATTTGCTATGAGAAGATAATAGCACATTAGCATTTTTTTTTTTTTTGTCTTTTTTGATAGAATGTATAAGTACTGCAAAGTGAACTATATTATTGTAATATTGCACAATATTTTAACTCGTGCATTATGCACAGGCCAGCAATACTAGTTATCCAAAGAAGAAAGTAAAAAATTTTCTGCATAGGAGCAAAAGCAAACCGTGCCTCCTTGCATTAAAAAGTACGTATACATCCGTCTCTTCTCTCTTGAAGCACTATATCTTTGGACACCATTACCAAGTCCCAAATCTTAATGACTACAACCCAAAAAAAGGGCGAAAAAGACGAAAGACAAAACAAAGGTCCATTAACCTTATTTCAAAAATGATGTACTGTTTGGCTATGGCGAAATAGTTTTCTTTAAAAATCATTTTCAATGAAAGTAAATTTTGATGTCAAATTTTACATTGTTTAACACAAGGTGGAATATCTATTGCATGACATGTATAATAATAGAAATTACCGAAAAGCACTTGGCCAAATGGTCAATTGTTGCCTCTCCTATGCTTTTCACTCGAGTTCAATTCAGAGGAGACACATATGTTGTGCTTTGTGCGCAGTTGTGTGATTGGGTTTGATTTTTGGGCTTGGTTGGTATCTAAAGTAGTTTCCCTCCATCCCAGCCAATTGCGGCCTATTGATGACCCCTGAGACAGGGGCCTAATGGGTTGGGCATATTTACCCTTGTTTAAAATAATTGAAAATTGTGTTCATGGACAAAAATGCCAATTGAATTCATGATAGAGATAAATATCAGCTGAATTGTCAAAATGGAGATAAATGCTAATCAAATAAAGGAATTTGGACCTCAAAATTCAAATCCGTGCTTCTTTAACCTTTCCTGTCTTGGAACACTCTAATTTCTAATTACATAATTAGTCTTAACTAACTCATCATTAGCTATCAATATAGCAAAAGAGTTAGGGTTAGGGCATTACCGCCACCCTAGGGAGGACTTTATTTAGTGATGGAGGTCCATCCCCTAGCATGATCCATGACCAGCAAGGAAGCCCAAAGAGTCCAAGTTCCACGTCCAAAATGCAAGGAGTCAGCCAAGGAACACAAGGGAATTTTTTTGTCAAAACTGGAATTTCAGGCGTGCACAAACCTGATTTTGTGCACCTGATTTCCTAACCTTCATAAGGCTGAAATGGGGTTGCAGGAAGCCTAAGTTTAAGTTCAAGATGTGCTCTTTCCACCAAGACCTCTTGCAAGTCATTTGGAGATCATTTGGTACCTCAAAACCTCAAGCCAAGTCAGACACTACATTCTGGCCAGAAACTGGGCTGTCCGAAATCAGGGGCTGTTTTGGTGGACCATTTCTCCTCTACTTGGTTTGAAACTTTTATGGCTTGAAAGTACTTTAAAAATATTATCAAATGGCCATAAAAAAAACTCAGCCAAATTACACACATGTAGAACTATTAACCACCAAAACATTGCACAAAACACCCTTTTATCCAATCATGCCCAGCCGGTACAAGGAGAGA
>NCQV01126281.1:0-10409 GCA_002740545.1 Lophocereus schottii
ATATATATAGGTATATATAGGTATATATTGTTAGATTCAATTGCACAAGGACTCAAGAGGGGGGTTGAATTGTATGTACCAACTTTTTTCGATTGTTTGAGAACACTTATGAAAACTGTTTGAATGCATGTTTGGAGTGAAGCAGAAACAAAACTAATTGCGAAAATATTAAAGGAGACACCGTATTTTTACAGGGAAAAACTACCTTTGGCCCAACTGAGATGTAAAAACCACGACCTACCACTGTAGGATTTTTGTAATACTTTCACTAGTCGGGCCGAACACGTTACAACTATAATACCATACGTGACTTAGTCGAACACGTAACTTGGTCTACCCCTAAACCTTTGTTACAGACACCGCGTAACTTAGTCTACTCCAAGACTCTCATTACAAACACCACATCCAACATCTCCCAAGACTTAGACACTCTCTTATCTCATTGATGAAAACGAAAAAAGAAGAACACCTTACTTGAATGCTTCTAAACAAGCTGAGTGTAAGGCACAATACAATCCTTATTATGCCAATATTTAAGACTCGATTTAGCACTCTCTTTGAAGGTTTTCTCTCAGAAAATTCATACTCACAAAGACAATTTTTAACCCTTGGAAAACCTTGAAAAACCTTACGGAGAGAGGTGACTTAAATAGAGAGATGTGAGTGGGTGCTTGTGTCGCTGGATTAGGGAAAAGAGAAGATCACTTCCNNTCAATAACTCTATCAGTAAAATCTTTCCACTTGATATTCTTCCCTTAAAGATAGGATTAAATCTCTTAAGCCCCTAAAATCTCTCCACTTGATAAGTATTCTTTTAAAAATAGGATGAAATCTTTCATCATTATTTTTAAAGAGGGAAACGTTTTTTAGACACAACTTACATCAAAAAAATTAATCCCAATTATTTCACGAAATTCAATAGTTAAAAATCATTTTAAAAACCTTGAAACTCATCTTTTATTTTTGACCTCAAAACACTGCAGACCTGACTTCTCAGAACTGTTCTGAGATAACTCAAAATCATTCAAAGCCAACGCTAAGTCAAGGACCTTCTAATTGGCATATTAACAAGAATCTAGAAAAAGAAAGCACATACAAAACCGAAGGCTCTTGTTATCAGCTGAACTCCTTGCATATGTATCGACTTTGATGCTCCACGCTCATTCGAATCACTCCAAATATTTTTCGGATCCTGTCTCAGCACACAACTCAAGCACAACATATTGACTAGTACACTTCGATTGTTATCATCAAAACCTTACACACTAATTGGGTTAACAATTTCCCCCTTTTTGATGATGACAAACCAAATGGTCGTTGGTCGACATCAATGATAGGGCAAAATGCATTAGTGCAAAAATGGTTTATTCAATCCACACAAAAAAGAAAGCAAGAGTTAGGAAGTCAACTTAAAAATAGGCAAACCAATCGAAATAAGGTCATACTCATCTTACCCTTTTGACATCATCGAAAAGGGTGAGTAGGTCGAAAGTTGGAATCCAGTGTGGATGCAATCGCCACAAGAGCGATAATGTGGGAAATAATAGTGATACACTCAAGTGTACGGTACAGTAATGATATTGGCCATCTAAGTCACGCATAAACAAGTAAGACATTCAACAAGCAAAGGCATAAATGCATAAATGCATAAACCATCCAAGAATATTCACAAACCACTACCAGTCACATACATCATCAAGTGTTTTCAAACAGTGTTGGAAACAGGGGAAGGAACAGAGTCAGGTGGAGGAAGGTGGAGGAGGAAATTTGGCTGTGAAGGCAAGAAAGGCACTCAGCAGATCCTTTTGACGTTTTGCATTGAGAGCATTTTCCTCTGTAAGCACTTGCTTTACTTCAGCTATCTCCCCCTTCACCGTGATCTAGTCCTACAACAGTGTGTCAATTATATGAGCACTGGATGTGAAGGCCTTACTGGGACCAGGACCAAGGGGTGTTTGGAACCCCTGTTCTAAAGTTACACTACTGCCTTTTGTTACCTTGAAACCACCCACAATCAAGTACTGTTGCCAATTACGTTATTGACCTGAAAGCCTACTTTTTTTTGCAATGGAATCCCAAGTTTTTTAAACACTGAAGTCAGCAGAAACCCGTACCCCATATCATGATCCTTGGATGTGTTCGCAATTGTTGCAATGTTGCTAATCATGATGGCAGGCAAGTTAATTCTCTTAACCTGATCCATCATGTCAGTGTAACATATATCCATGGGATCAGCAAGGTTGCGTCCCTGTCCACAAGGAATTACATTCTTAATCACAAACCAAAACAATAGTCGATGCAAAAGGCATCATTTCCCCCTTTCTCACAGATCGGAACTCAGTCAGATGGAGTTTTTAGGCTAGCTTCTAGGTCATTTCCAACAACCGTTCATCACCTAGGACACTCTTGTCCTCACGTACATATATATCAAAACCTTTTAACAACACCCCAAATAACTCACCTAGCACCCTATCATCAAACCGTACCTCATGACCATTAACTGTGCTTGTCACCACTCCATTGGTGATAACATAGTTCGTATAAAACTCAGCCAAGTCTAGAACAGAACACCCTCTCTTAGTATTCGTGAAAAGATCCAAACAACCCTGTGCTTCTAACTTATCTAAGAACATCCCTAGCCCCTGTTCCTGAAAATATGACACGTTAACCACCTTTCCCCGAACCACAGATTTCTGAAGGAAGTGCTCATATCTCTCAGCAAGTGTCATGTTTTTTTTAACTTTCTTTTTTTTTTGGTTCATCAGATTCTTCAACCAGTTCTGACACCTGTTCTGGGGCCACCCGTTTTTAGGTAGGTTTCTTGGATGGAGCTAGTTTGGTGGGTGTTTTGGTGGATCTACGAGCCGGTTTCTTCTTCTTAATATGGCTTTCAACTCTATCTTCTGGAAAGGGCGACACAATAAGAGGACCTGAACTTCAAGTTCGAGGTCATGATAAGGGTGCAGTGAGAGGTACGTTGGGTGAGGTGGTAGTCTTTCTTTGGCGTTTAAGGATCAGTTTAGCCGGTGTTTGGGATGTGGTTGGGACCGTCCTTTTAAACAGCAAAATTGGTTCATACTCATCACTATCTTCAGCATCTTCAACAACACAGTTACTAAACAAAACATTCTCAACAACATTCTCAACACCAAAATCCTTAGATTGCCAAATTGACTCAGTTTTATCTCCCCCTAATCTCAACTCGGCCACAACCGGGTCATACACCACTATCTCTCATCCCGTAATTGGGTTTACTGACGGTACCATATCAGGATTCAAGCCCACTGAATGTAAGTGTAAACTCTTCAAGAACCCAAAAACAGAAGCAGTAATCGAAAAAGAAGGTGAGGGAGTATTTTCTATACCCATTAAAACCTCTTGTGGCGATGGAGGCGCCAGTGATGCTCCTTCAGTACCCATCTAGCTTCCTCCCCTTTTTCTCGATAATTGGTCCCGTAGCGATCTCAAGTGTGAAGTCTTACGCTTGGAGGATTCTTTGCCACCACGAGTTCTTACCATTTTAAGGAATTAGGGAGATTTGAAGTTAGGGTTTAAGTGGGTTTAAGGAACAAAAAGGAGATCGGTTTCTTTGTGTGTGTGTGTGTGTGTGTGTGAGAGAGAGAGAGAGAGAGAGAGAGAGAGAGAGATAGATGGACGAATGGGTTTATGAAGAGAAAATGAGAGGATTTAATGTTGACATGATTTGACCGAAAATCGAGGGCGTTTGGGAGAGTTTATTTTGGCCCCTTTGAGGAGAGAGAATGTTTGCATGCAATACATCATTGCCTACTAGGTAGGCTATAAATTATAGGTTAGGTGCAATGAAAAGGAAAATTCGATTTCCAACATTTCTTTAACAATGCCAGTTGGTCAGCACATAATACAAACAGTGGTCAGGTCTGTTCCTAGAGCCTGTTCTTACTGCTAAATGTTCAGTGGCAACGGACACTAAGGGCAATATCATTAGACCTCAACAAGTGTCAGCATGTTATATTCTACACATATACCAATAATAGTACAAGAATTGAATGCATCCATTGGATCAATTTATTTGGCCTAAAAACCCTTAACTAATCAATCATTGAGGGTTAAACAAGCACACTCTTGTCCTCTTATTCATACCTAATTCAAGTCTATTCCTCTCAAACTGCTCTCCACTCAGTGCCTTGGTAAAGATGTCAAACAATTTGTTTATCAACGGCACAAAAATTCATTGAAATTAAGCCCTTTTTAACATTGTCTCTCAAAAAGTGATGACGTATGTCAATATGCTTAGTCCTTTTATGTTGACATGGGTTTTTGGCAATGTTAATTACACTTGTGTTATCACAAAATATGGGAATGCATCCTGTGTCAATAGAAAAGTCCTTAAGTTGTTACTGTATCCACAGTAGTTGAGCACAATAAGAAGCAACCGCTACATACTTGGCTTCTGCTGTGGACATATATAGCAACATAGTGTTGTTTCTTGGCTACCCAAGAGGCCGAACAGGGTTTGAGAAAATAAGCCACACCTGAGGTTCTTTTTCTATCAACCAAAAATCTAGTATAATCAGTATCCGCATACCCAATGAGATCAAAATTGTACCCTCAAGGATACCATAGAGCTAAGTCAGGGGTGTGTTTTAAATATCTCAAATTCGTTTTACAGCTTTCAAATGTGTTTCTTTAAGAGTGGACTGAAAACAAGCACACAAGCTAACACTGAAAAGTATGTCAGATCTACTGGTGGTTAAGTATAGAAGTGACCCTATCATTACTTCTATATGATTTCTCCTCAACTGAAGGACTCTCATCATCAACAACCAACCTGATTAAAGGAGAGATGGGTGTGTCTATAGGCTTAGCCAGTTCCATTCCAAACCTCTTAATTAATTCCTTGACATATTTTTGTTGATGTACCATGGTTCCGTTTGAAGTTTGCTTGATTTGCTAGCCTAAGAAAAAGTTAAGCTCACCAATCATATCATCTCAAACTCACTCCTCATCAATTCTGAAAATTTATCACATAAATCACTATTGATTGCACCAAATATAATGTCATCGACATATACTTAAACAATCAACAAATGTTCCCCCTTTGATTTGAGAAACAAGGCATTATCAACCTTGCCCCTTTGAAAACCATTATCGATTAAAAATTTTGACAACCAATTATACCAAGCACTAGGAGCTTGTTTTAAACCATAAAGAGTTTTGCCAAGTTTAAACACATGGTTAGGTAAATCATGATTTTCAAAACCGAGGGGTAACTCTTCCTTAAGGTATCCGTTGAGAAATGCACTATTAACATCCATTTGGTACCGCTTGATTTCCATGTGGGCTGTGAAAGCCATCAAAATACGGATAGCATCGATCGTTGCAACAGGTGCAAATGTTTCCTCATAATCGACCCCTCTTTTTGGTTGTAACCCTGAACCACAAACCTGGCCTTGTTCCAAGTGATTGTTCCGAATTCATCCAATTTGTTCTTAAACACCTACTTGGTATCAATTATCGATCTGTCCTTAGGCCGTGGTTCAAGATGCCAAACATTGTTCCTTTCAAACTAATGAAGCTCCTCTTACATAGTAGCAATCTAGTCAGAATCTGTAAGAGCTTCATGAACATTTTTTGGCTCAATGTCAGTTAAAAAGGCATAAAAGGTACAAAAGTTTCTGAGTTTCGATCTAGTTCGCACCCTTATGTTAGACATAATCTGGTCAAGGGGGTGCGAACTCTAGTGCTTCCACGGTCGTGGAGTAAATGGATTCACATACATGTTTTCCAATCTCCCCTGGATACTTGATGAAACAGGTTCTGGATCTGTTCTGGAGCCTGTTCCCACAATAATTCGGGAAGGATCGGGTTTACTAGGCCGGTTCTGTTCCAAATCAGGTTTAGCAATGCTTCCCCTTGATTGGTTTGCTCCCTGCCCACCTTCACACTATCAGATCCAAAACTTGGTTCACCTTCAGGAGCTTTACCGTTATCTACCATTGAGGTATGAGTGAGTGAGAGGTATTTTCTCACAAGATCAAGTTCGAACTCTTCATCTATGTATCATGCTCAGTCAAGGAGTTAGTATCATCAAACAGTACATGCACATTCTCCTCAACACACAACGCGCTTCTGTTAAACACTTTGTATGCCTTATTGTGTGAGGAGTATCCTAGGAATATGGCTTCATCACTTTTAGGGTTGAAATTTTCCAAGGATTTCTTCCCATTATTGTGCACATAGCATTTACACCCAAACACCCTCAAGTGCTTAATATTGGGTTTTCGTCCTTTGAAAAGTTCATAAGGAGTTTTGTTAAGTATGGGTCAGATCATACATCTATTAATAATATAACATGATATATTCAATGCCCCTACCTAAAAGTTCCTAGGAAGACCACTAGTGACAAGCATAGTCCTAGTCATGTCCTCTAGAGTACGATTTTTCCACTCTACCACCCCGTTTTGTTGGGGTGTTCTGGGGGCAGAAAAGTTGTGATCAACACCATGTCCATTACAGTAATCAATGAAGCTTGAGTTTTCAAATTTTTTGTCATGGTCAGACCTCAGACTTACCAATGAGTATCCTACTCTCTTTTCAATTTTCTTAAGAGGCACAAGGAACTTTTCAAATGATTCATCTTTTGAAGCTAAAAATAGAGTCCAAGTAAAACGAGAGTAATCATCCACTATAACAAACATATGCCTCTTCCCACCTCTACTTGTGATCTTCATAGGACCACACAAATCAACATGTAGTAGCTCAAGAGGGTCAGGAAATGCTAACACGGTTCTTTAACTTGAAAGAATTCCTAACTTGTTTTCCTCTAGCACAAGCATCGCACACCTTGTCATCATTGTACTTTATAAAAGGTAGTCCAACTATTAGGTCCTTAGAAACGAGTTTATTCAAATAAGAGACGCTTGTATGACCTGGCCTCCTGTGCCAAAGCATCACATCATCATCAAGAGCACTTAAACAAGTTAAATAGTTTTGGGGAAGTGAAAGAACACATGCCTTATACACATTATTGTGTCGCTTTCACCTTAACATAACATCACTAGATTTGATATTAGTAATCAAGCATTGATCTGAAAAGAAATCAATGTGATTACCTCTATCACACAATTGAGACACACGGAGCAAAGTATGTTATAACCGTCTACCAAGTACACATTACCAATAGAGTGAGAAAGTAATTTACCTATCTTACCCACACTGACAATTTTCCCAGACTTATTATTTTCAAATGCCACACTCCCTCCATCAAAGGCTGTAAGTAAGAGAAAGTGTGGTCTATCTCCCGTCATGTGCCTCGAGCAACCATTATCCAAGAACCATAGTTGATTGCCTCCTCTCACTTTAGCCTGCAAAACAGTTAAGTGTTAGCCTTGGGAACCTAGATCCACTTGGGTCCCATTTTCTTTCACATGGAGGTTAACTCATCTATTCTAATCCACATTTGTTTAACATACAATGAGTTTCTCTCCACAGCCCTTTTTCTTATAGGACAAGTATATTGATAATGACCAGTCTTTCCATAGTGAAAACAAATTATATTTTCTTGAAGTCCAACATATTTTTTGTTTATTAGTTTAATAACACGTCTATTCACAAATCCTAGTCCCTTTTTATTTCGGCTATGGTGAGTGTTTAACTGTTCCAGCGCTTCTAAGAAACTGTTCCAGCGCCTGTTCTGAGCAAGATCAGATCCGGCCTTATGGGCCTTTTCACGCAACTGGTTGTTTTCGCTCACCAGGGATTCTAGCATAAGTTTCAGGTCTAGGGACTCACTTTCCAGACTTGAGAGACCAGTGTTAAACACTTTCTCTCGTATTCATGAGGTCCTTAAGCGTATCAAGGTCTTTATATAAGGTAAGGGTCTTTTCATCTGCCTGAAGCTTTTCACATTTTGGGATTTCATTCACACGTTTAAGTTCTTGTTTGTTCCTTTCAAGCATTCTAACATCCTTTTTCAATTCGAAACAAACCTCTTTAAGCATGCAATTTTCAGCATTAATTGCATCATATTCATCCATTACAGTAAGCAGTAATTTCTCAATTTTAGCTTTGCTAAGACCACGTAACTTATCCTTGAGTTGGGACAGGCATTCGACCGGTTCAAAGTCTGATTTGGACTCACTTATGGCCATGAGGGCTACTGGAGCTTCGTCTTCTTCTTGAGATCCCTCTTCCTCCGAAGTTTCACCCTAGGCTTCCATCATAGCCTTCATGAAACACTTTGCAGAGCTACTTTGTTGCGGCCTCTTACCACAGTTTCGGAACTATTCTGACCCCTGTTCTTCCTTCTGCATGGGGCAATTCTTCACGATGTGATCACGTTTCCCACATTTGAAGCAACCCAATAACTGATCACGATCACTACTTCTTGGTTTGCTGGTACTTCCCTTCTTGAGGTTCCCTCCAGCCTTCTTGAAGAATTTCTTGAGCTTCCGTGTTATCATGGCCATTTCGTCTTCATCCAAATCCGAATTATCACTTTCCACAGCCTTTAGAGCAAGGCCTCGGTCTTTCTTTGTTTCTTCCTTCACCTAGGAGCTTCTCCTCAATTCTATGTTTGAAGGTTTCCAATGAGCTCATCCAAAGAGATCTCGTTCATCTTCTTTGCTTCCTGGATGGCTGTAACTTTTGTTTCCCACGATTAAGGCAAAATCGTAGTATCTTCCTTACTAATTCTTCAGTGGTAAAGTATTTCCCCAGCGATTTCAACTTATTGGTGATGTAGGTAAAACGAATGTACATATCCATCACCGTCTCTTTGTCACTCATTTTGAACAGCTTGTATTTTCCCTTTAACAGCTCGATCCTGGACTGTTTAACCTGGTTAGTTCCTTCATGAGCCATGCGGAGGGCATTCCATACCTCCTTCGTGGACTCACACTCTGAAATACGAGTGTACTCATTTGGTCCAAGGCCAAAGTACAGCAGCTTCTTGGCCCTAGCGTTTTTCTTTATTTTTTTAAAATCATCCAATTTGAACTCATTTGACTTCTTAGGGATGGTCTTGCCATCTTTCGTGGTCTTCATTAGAATGTAAGGACCATTCTCAATGATCATCCACATCTCGTAGTCATCAGCCTGAATGTAATTCTCCATACGATTCTTTCACTAGTTGTAATATTGTCCATTGAAGTATGGTGGTCGAGTCACAGATTGACCCTCCAAGATTTGTTGTGGTGCACTCATCTTTTCAGGATCTCTCAAGGTGTTAACCTAGGTATGAGAACTTTGCTCTCATACCACTTGTTAGATTTAATTCCACACGGACACAAGAGGGGGTGAATTGTGTCTACCAACTTTTTTCGATTATTTCAGAACACTCGTAAAAATTGTTTGAACTGCATGTTTGGAGTAACGCAGATACAAAGATAATTACGGAAATAATAAAGGAGACACAGTATTTTTACATGGAAAATCACCTCTAGCCCAACTGAGGTGTGAAAACCATGACTTACCACTATAGGATTTCAGCAATACTTTCACTAGACTGGCCGAGCACGTTACAACTGTAACACCGCACGTGACTTAGTCACACATATAACTTGGTCTACCCCAAAACCTTCATTGCAGACACCATGTAACTTAGTCTACCCCAAGACCCTCGTTACAAACACCACGTCCAACGTCTCCCAAGACTTGGACACTCTCTTATCTCACTAATGAAAAGAGAAAAAGAAGAACACCTTACCTGAATGCTTCTAAACAAGCTGAATATAAGGTACACTACAATCCCTATTATGCCAATATTGAAGACTCGATTTAACACTCTCTTTGAAGGTTGTCTCTCAAAAATTCAACTCACAAAGAAAATTTTTAACCCTTGGAAAACCTTGAAAAACATTGAAGAGAGAGGCAACTTAAATAGAGAGATGTGTGTGGGTGCTTATGCCATAAGATTAGGAAAAAGAGAAGATCACTTCCACTCAATAACTCTATCAGTCAAAACCCTTAAAATCTTCCCACTTGATAGTCTTCCCTTAAAGATAGGATAAAATCTCTCAAGCCCCTAAAATCGCTCCACTTGATAAATTAATCCCAATTATTTCACGAAATTCGATAGTCAAAAATCATTTAAAAAATCTTAAAACTCGTTTTTTATTTTCGGCCTCAAAATAACTATAGACCTGACTTCCCAGAACTGTTCTACCTGACTTCCAGAACTGTTCTAAAGCAGTGTTCTAAGATACCTCAAAACCATTCAAAGCCAACACGAGGTCAAGGACATTCTAAGTAGCATATCAACAAGAATCTAGAAAAATAAAGCACATACAAAACCTAAGACTCTTGTTATCAACTGCACACCTTGCACATGTATCAACATTGAGGCTCCACGCTCATTCGAATCGCTCCAAGTATTTTCTGGATCTTGTCTCACCACACAACTCACACACAACATATTGACCAGTACA
>NCQV01126320.1:0-10737 GCA_002740545.1 Lophocereus schottii
ATAAGAGCTGCACAAACACGTTCTTAATAATTTTGAATCAATAGTTTATTACGATGGGAGAAGTAGTTGCATATGCATTTCTTATTTACGATAGGAACAATGGTCTATCATAAAACTTTTCACTACTTATAACGTCGGGAGACAAGGCCCGTCATAAAAAGTTGTCACATCTTTTACGACGGCGTTGTCGCAAAAGATCATTTGCGTCGGCCACATCTACGACAGGACAATTTCCTGTCGCAAAAAGCTTTAGTGACAGGATTTGAAGTCATTTACGATAGTTTTTCCTTTCGTAAATGACCACTTTTGTTGTAGTGAATGGAAAATTCTTGTTTATAGAGAGTGAAAAGGATAGGGATGAATTGAAAAGAACTGAATTTTTCTTGAATAGTGGAAGGGAATAGTAAGAAATGTGAAGAAATAGTTGAGAGTGGTGCCGTATGGGAATCCACCATTTACTCACGATAAGAACCTTTATCCACAAGTACAATAGTTGCGAAAAGCAAACTTTAGATATAACCATTTACTCACGATAAGAACCTTTCGTATTTGCATGTTACATATAACCATTGCATGATAATGGTAATTATCTAATCTGCTGATGGTAAAGTAATACCGTACTCAATCTTCTAAGTGCTAATCACCAAAACGCATTGTCTCTTGGTGAAGAAAAATTATCTTTAAGTTTTAACCCTTCGCAAAATCAAAAGGCTTCAAAAATAACCCCCAGAAAATACAAAAAAAAGTTGGGGTTTTCATGATTTGCCAGCATGAGGGTTTCAAAACCGAGACCATTCACGTGAGTGAGTGAGAGAACAATCAATAGCGTAGCATATTCTCGCACTCAAATTCTCCCCAACAATTCTCCTAAAGAAACAAATTCAATGTTGGTGGCATGATTTATTTAACCACGGAGGCAAAGCAGATACCGCTGAGACTGAGAGTGCTGTTTAGCCCCCTCACTGCATGTTTTCACGTACTTATTCTTTGATTGCTTCCACCAGGCTACTAAGGGCCTAAGCACAAGATTAGGCTTGATTGATTGAGCAAAAATTATTCTATCTCTGATTTTATTCCATTTAATTTTATTTTATTGAGGGGATCTGACTCTTTCTAGCATGAACAGTACAAAATTCACATATAGCCCTCTATTACTACAACAAATTTAACCACTTGTGGCAATTTATTTGTGAGATATTTTTCCTTTGTCAAAAGTTAAAAGTCGATATATTTATTGCTTTAAATTGCATGCATTTGATGAAAAAACACACTAATTGTAATTTCGTAAAAAAATTAACAATATTCAAACTTTTATTATGATATACGAATGTCATGTTTGTGTGGACAAAGAGTCGAGTTTCCTTTGATTGAGTAGGTCGGCCATGTATTGAAATATGGTCAATAACGAGTTAGATCATTAATGAGCCAGTCCATCCAGAGCATGTTAATGGGTCAGAGCTGTGCTAGTAACCCATTTAATAATCTAATATTTTGTTAATAAACTTACAATTTCCAATCAAGTAAACATTATTAATGGGTCAATCCTAACATGAACATGCCAACCCATTATCCATCACTAGCATCATAGTTCAAGCCCAATTAAAATGGAAACCAAATAAACGGGAATTAGAGAAGTACAACATATTATAATTATCTTTTGACTATAGTAAAAAAATTAGATTATTACAAAATAATATTATTTAAAATATGCTTAGGCATATTCATTTCACTAAAAATATCACAATATGACATGCACATTTTTTAATATTTGTATTATTCTAAATTAATTTTATAAAGACTAGATAGTTTCTTACACTAGTTCATACCTAATTTTATAGTCGTCCATTTAAGTTGTGCACTTATATGTGATGTTATTTTATGAGAACAAAGTTAGTAAAGAAACTATATATTGTTTAATTTGTAAAAGGATGTGATAGTTATATAAACTCTCTCTAAACAATTCAATATAACAAATAAGCATTATTGTTAAGAGGGAAAAATTTTTAAAAATAAAAATATAAGAATATAATATTCGGGTTAAGTGAGTGAATTTGGGCTCAGATCAAGTTTAACCTACTAATTTTCAGGTTTTTTAGGCTCGCTTCATTTGCGTTTGGGTAGAGAAGATCGTGTTCAAAACTCAAAATTTTCGATCGAGTTTCGGTTAGATTTGAGTGATGTTTTGCTAGGTTTACTTGTGACAATGTTGGTTAGCTCTACTTAGAGTTGCTTCATTTGGCATTTATTTATCACGATATTCTATGTTACAAAGGTTAAGTCCCTTGTATGTCACGCTACTTGTATGTTAGGATTCTCAATGGTAAAGGGTCACAGTGTAGCACTGTAGCTGCCATTACAACACCCGAGCAACTGTTGCAGGGTTTGACAACCAGTACAACAGTTACTATTATAATCTATGCAGATATCTATCCTTGTATTTTTTTGAAGGCTTAAGTAAGCTCTATGCCTTAACTACGTGGATGCGCATCATGGAGGCTCTCTTCTTCGTTTGTGCTATTTTTTCTATGAAATTTTTAAGACACATTAGCAGTGAAGACTAATGCTAATTTAAATCCTCCCGCCCCCCTCGGGAACCCTTTTTTATCTGCAAGTATCAAATTCACAAAGGTCAAGAAGGGAAGAAGACAAAAGCTTTGTAGGCTTTTTTTATTTGAATATTTTATTGAATATTATAGGAGTCTTTGTCGCGGGGATTGCATTGCTGGCTATGTAAATGAAACTCATATGGTGATGTTAATTAGTAGAATTTCTCTATGTGTGATTTTGTTTTCTTGCATTCATTTATTTTTAAATAATATATTTTATCTAATAGTTCACAATTGTAGATGTTAATAATGTCATAGCAGAAGCATAATATGATTGATGAAAAGAGAAATAAAGATATATTATAACAATAATCTGTACATATATTTTCTTACAAATTTGAGTTGCCACAAAAAAACTTTTAGATTCTCATCAAAATATTGCTTGTAACAATTATAATTTGTTACATTATCATCTTTTCTGTAGCACCTGTTGTTTTCATGACAAGACAAAGTCGCTACAAATTATTAGCTTTGTGGCAAATTAGCAATTAGCGCACATTTAATTTTGCCATAAAAGCTATGTAAATCGTGGCAAATTTGAATTTTACCACAAATTTTTGGCAACGAAATCTCTGCTGCAATTTTCTAATTTATTACAAAATGGTTTATGTAGCAAAATGCTACCATACTATGGAAAAAATGATAGTTACAAAAGAATAGATTTTGTTGTACTGATATTCACCACTATAAATAGGGGTATGCATGCACCTTTGGGTATCAAGAGATACACTTTTACACTAAGAGATCACCTTGTAAACTTCACTCTTTTAACATTGGAATAACAAAATTTGCCAAAATCTCAGCTTGCCCTGTCAAAAGCTCTCTTTTGGACTAACGCTTTATTCTACCCTAACACTTTCAGGACTTGGAAGAATTAAGACCATCGCTTTTCCAAAGACTCAAATTAAGGTAGGTCTTGAGAGTTATTAAGAAAAGAAAATAATATGTTTACTTCCTTGCATATACTTTTTTCCTACTTGTATTCATGTTTAATTTTGACCCTATATGAATTCTTATATTATTGTTTATGTGTTTTAGTCCATTATGTACAAAAAAACATGTTTAAAATCAAGTGAAAACTAAAATTTTTTTTTTTTTGTACTTTCATTTCTATGATAAAATGGCTTGTGTAATATGTAGTCATTAAAAACACGTTCTTGTTATTTGTTCACTATTGAAGCAATAAAAGCATGAAAATGAGTTCTACTTGAAAGTTGGGTTATTTAGTGACGACATATGCTGCTAAGTGAGTCATACCTTCAACTTTGGATCCAATATCACAGTTCACATTCATAGAGTCAATATTGTAATCCTAATTAGTAGTAAGAGATTATAATTTTATAGAAAAGTCTTCTTTCTTGGGAAAATATTCTATCTCTTGGTTGCCCCTTCAATTTTATTTGATTTGGTTGAAAGAATTAAGGTCTCTTTTTTGAAATTATAGATTTGTACATTTTCTACAAAATGTGTTGTGAATCCTATATAAGCACAAATTCACTTTGCAGATGTAACAAAAGAACCACCACTTGGAGAACACCTTATACCCTTAAAAAGGGCAGATACTAGGAAGAAAGGGTGTCAATTGGGTCCTAGGATGCCCGACATCAACTTTGTAACTCAAGGCCCCCTATCGGTGGCACTTTCAATGACAACTTAACTAAGGAGATGGCTTAAGTTGGTGAAACCTGAAAGAGATGAATGCAATTAAATTTTTCGTTTTTTATTCAAATTTATAGGCATAATGCATTATGTGCTCTCAAGACTCACTACTAATTAAAAAGATTTAGTTCCCACTAGCTATGTGTGCACTTATGATTGTCTTTTTGACCAAACCTTTATGGAAATTATTAATTTGGCATTTCCTTCTCAACTAATTGTTGGCTCTGCCTTCAAGGAGGACTACTGTGTAGCTCTTAAAAGTACAACAGTTGGAAGAAAAATAGAACCACCTATGATAGATGCTCATATTATGTATAAGTTTTGGATGGTTTGATACCGAGTTTAGGGGATATTGTGCTACAAATGTTTGATTTTGCCCCTCTTTTCAATTTTACCCTTGGATTCCTGATGGTTATTGAGAATTTTTACGCTTAATTATCTTTGACCTAGTATACCCTAAGGTATTTTAATGATTGCTGTTCGTAGTGACCTCCATGAGCTACATTTAATACATAGCGATGGCTTGACTATGTTGTGCATTTCAGTTCTCAGAGGTGTCCACAGCCTACTT
Organism: Lophocereus schottii; assembly: GCA_002740545.1. NCBI lineage: Eukaryota > Viridiplantae > Streptophyta > Magnoliopsida > Caryophyllales > Cactaceae > Lophocereus > Lophocereus schottii. The sequence goes on from NCQV01126320.1 coordinate 4,837, forward strand.
GTGGTGATCAACACGCTTCACAGTGACAGTCTTATGGCCACATGTGTGTCCTCCATGGTCTACTCCAGCTCACTCTCTATGCCCATGTTTTGCACCAATAACGTAAGAATTTTATTGCTAAAATTGTCCATGGGTTGCTAGGGGTGAAGGCTATAGGTTGCGGGCCCTTGTTGCTCATAAGATTGTTTAGTTTCTTCCATATTTTATCGCTTTGATGGAATGTTTTGTCAATTTAGATGCTCTTCTTTAACCAATTTTGCATCCATTCTTACACTACCCCACACCATTTATCCAGGAAAAAATGTTTAGAGCAAGGAAGGAGCACAGGTATGGGTTTCAAGGGTAGGATTGAGTGTTCCTAAAATAATCGTTCCTGCTTCTTTTCTTCACCTTCTTTCTCTCAAATTTGTTTCTTTATTTGATAATTTTCCAGATGTATGGGTAGTTCCCTAATTTCGGGATTGGCTAAAACCAAATGATATTATCGATATGCTAACAGTTAAACTTAATTATGCATAAGTTTAGTTGTTTTGTTCCAACCTAATCTTAAGAGGTTATTGGTGTAGTGAGATTTTAGGTAAATTTCTTGCATGTATGTTGGATATCTCAAAGGTGAACTTCATTATCAAATTGCTAAGGTTAGACTTAAATTTTGCAATTGGTAGAGATAGGGTAGCCAACTGAGAGGTCAAAGTTGAAAATCTCTAATCTATAACTCAATTAAATCGAAAGTCCGTTACAGTCAGTAATTGGTTTAATGCAAGTAATTTACTTCATATTGAAAGAAAGTGGTGAACTATTTGATTATCGACCTTTGAAATACATCAACCAAGTAAGAGCACATGTTTAACTACTTGGATTCACACATCACTATATGAAATTGGTATTTAGGTGTTTGTTTCATATGTTTTAAGCCCTTGTTAAATTTCTCTTTGATATAGATATAATTGAGAAAAGCAAACCATTGATAGCGCTCATCTACTTCGAACATAATTAACTTGGTAATTTGAACTAGTTTTTGTGGGATCCAACTTGATATACACAACGAAAACTGTCCGTTTGCGAACCTGATCATGTTTTTGGCATTGTTGTTTGGGATTAAGTGCCAACTTTTGTTTCAACTTAGAAATTTTACTAAGCGTTGTTGTTTCTAGTTTCTAACCTTTTTGGCAAACATTGTTCTTGGGATGAGATGTTTTGACCTTTTGTATGAATTTCTATTCCTTTTGAACCTGGTCCTAAATTTGGGAGAACCTTTTGTTTAAAAAGGTAGATGCAAAAGCTAGGGAAGAAAAGGCAAAAAGCCATTGAATCGACTTCTAAGACGGTAGCGTCTACTAAGAGGAGGATACTTTGGGATTTTATCACTTCGAGGATCCAAGGTCTGAATTCGAGCATTACTCGACCTAACAGGGAGGTGAACAATTTTGAGCTCAAATTGACACTTATGTCAATGGTGCAACCATCTACTTCAGTGGCTTGCCCATGAAATATCCTATGACGCACCTCTTCATCTTTCTTAAGATGTGCGACTCTCAAGCTCAATGGGTTCTGCACCAATGCCATTAGTCTCCGCTTGTTCCCCTTCACATTATGGGACAAGATGAGAGCACGACTCTATTCATTGTCTATGGGCTCCATTGCCATTTGAAACAAGCTCACTAAGGCATTTATTGCTAAATACCTCTCGTCGAGTAGGACAACCAATTTGAGAAATTAAATCGCCATTTGGCTCAAACGAAAGATGAGGTGCTCCATGAAGCTTGGGAGCGTTACAAGGACTCATTGAGGTTATGTCCACATCATGGTTTAGAGAAGTGGGTGATAGTTCAAACTTTTTACAATGGTCTCACTCACACCATGAGGACGAACATTGACACGACAGTATGAGGATTCTTGATGAAAAAGACCATCAATGAACACAATAATCACCAATGGTTAATTAAGAGAGGTCAATCAAAGAGGACTAAAGGTAAGTTAGAAGTTGACGTTTGTAGACACCTGAAAAATATCTCAGTTTTTAAATGGACAATGATGAAACCTATGCTCTATCTTATATACTCAGAGGCTCAACAGGGTTAGAACCTTTACTTGGCATCAAACAAATTGTCAGACTTTAAATGTGCAAAAGTGCCAAGCCTAACTCAATAAAAAAACCAGTCTAAACCTTAGCACGATTACAACCTGGACTACCTAAGAGTCGGTTCGCCCTTTAGGGATTACTCAAGAGCCTTTCGAATACCACTTTAAAATAAACCTATTGTCCCTTTCAGTGTACCTTTTGATTATGCTTCAATTCAAAGAGTGAATTTCACTTTTCTTAAAAAGTAAAAATTTGTTGGTTACTCTATCTTGTAAATTTTTTTTTCCCTTCTGAATTAGTTTTAATTTTCAGTTAGTTCTTTGGATTAGAATAGAATGAGGATTGATCCCTAGATGTAGGCCGGGCTCATTAATCCAAGTAGTCCATGACTGTGTGGGCCTCAAAATTAGGCTATGCTTTGGTCTAGAGAACTCGTAGTGCTTCTTGAGGATAGAGCCACTATCTAGGTTCTTGATTCAAACAATGTCTTCTGTTTTGGCTAGGATATGGAAATGGTTCCTAGCTCAGATCTCGAGATACCCAAGTTTGAAACGTTCTGCTGCAAAATAAAAGAAATTCCTAGTTTAGGTCTTGGGATGCCTAATTTCGAAGCCTTTTTTGAAAAATAAAAGTAACTAAAATTAAATTAAAACTCAAATAATGCCAATTAATGGGCCTTGCCTTTTATTGGAGAGTGCACCTTGGTCCCGACTCATCATTCTTGCAATGGTGACACCATTGGCAACAATTTTTTTGAAAAAGGCAAGATTTAAAAATTAAAATGGGGAATTATTTTAGCTACACATGCATTAGACGTCCTGCATAATAAGTGTTGCCTTGCTAAGACAACCAATGCTTTTAGGTTTATTGAATCCATCTCGGGAAAATAATTGGCCACTTGGTAGGTCCATCAGACTTCCAACTGAGCAGACAACTATTTCACTTTTGCCCACTCGTGTCATGCTTTTCTTAATCCACATGATAAATGGAAAAGCAACCAAATATTCCAGTCTCACCATGCCCCTTAATGATGACAAAGCATTTAGATTACGAGAGAACTATTCTAAACCATATATAAGTATCTATAGCTTAAAACTCTGTTTTTAGGTTGGAATTCATTTGAATGTTTGTGTGATGCCGTGAAAATTCTAATTTATTTTATTTCTAACCTTTAGCCTATTTAATGCAGCAGATAATAACCCAATGAGCGTCACTGCCGTATTTCATTAAGAAACACAAGGTAAAAAGGAATCCATTGAATAGCCAAAAATAAAATTAAAAGTCACTAAGTCAGCTCTAATGGTCAAGCAGTTAGCTACAAATCCAACATTTATAAAACTAAGAAAGGTTTAACTAAAAGAAATCTTCTAAGCAGCCTTGCTCACATCCCATTCCTGTATAACACATTGATACCTAAAATAAGAACATTTCGAACAATAAGATGGGACTCAACAATGTCTACCCCTAATTGTAAAACACCTACTTAAATTCATTTCAAACATTTAGAGGCAAGTGGAAAATATTCAAATAGTTTGAAAAGTATTCCCAACTAGTTCAAGATCTTTAAACGTCAAACATTCACCATTATTCAAAATCAAATAGGGTCAATTTCATTGGCAATCAACTAACCAAAGGGTCTCATGGCCTTTCGCCAAACAACTTCATGAATTACCAGAACTCATCTTAGCATACATCAATTTACAATGACACATATCCGAAAACCACATGTAATAACCTGGGGAGACTGACTTATCTCTATATCAGGGTAAACTACCCTAACCTCACGAGGCACCCTCCCACAAACTCATCTTAATCTTTCACTTTCGGATTTTGTATCTTATGAATACATTCATTTGGCTACTAGTTAGCCCACCCCATCTCAACCAAAATTTTTGTTAACTTAGTGAAACCAATTTGAAACATGAATTTCTTAAGTAAAAACATTCCATCACAACAACATATCACATGTTCAGAAATACATAAAATCATGTGTTGTAGTTCAGGTTTTACATATAAGGTCCCCTTGGTGCACAAGATCACATAATCAACTTATAAACATCCATACACATTTCAACAAAGCCACCAAGGGGTGTTATAGCATAGAATTACCTTGAAGAAGTGTAAAGTACCTAGTTTGAGCTCGAACTAGAGAATTAGGCCTAAATGATAAAATTAAAAAGTTATGACATGGACTAACTTAAGGGTGTTCTTACACTGCAAAACCAATCTTTTCTAACCTAAAAGTTAACCAAGCCATTAGGGTAACATGAATATGACTAACACCACATATATATTGATTTTTAAGAACCCAAGCAATTTATAGAAGCTCATTTACTCAAATAAATCAATTATTAAAATTTAAACCATTAGGGGTTGGAAACAGTTTGATGCCGGTTTTCTAACCTAACTTGCAGAGACCATAACATCACCTAGAAAACTCATATTGAGGTGTTTAATCACAATCCATAAAGATAATTTTTTCTTGCTGTGACTTTTATTTTAGGAGAATTCACAATAAACTATGGAAACTGCCTAAAAAACGCACATCTTTCCAGTTAGCTAATTTCAAGTTATAGTTGTGTAGTCTCGGGAGAAATTTTTTTCTCAACCATTTTAAACCCAAAATTAGTGATTCAAAAATCCCAAAATAGTAGACTCACAGATATACATGCATGAAGTTTATCATGATTTTTGACCTAGTACATAAGTGCAATTTATTCNTTAAATTTAGGTCACTGTAGGTAGGGTTTTGGTCTTGACTAGATTTGTAATTCGTGCATAAATCGCGATACCCATTCGAGTAAACGCACCATACTTAATCTGAAATCATTCCTAACCAACACGCAAACCCATAAACTACTAAAACCTATCCAAGCTCTTTCAAGAGAGATTTTGAAGAGAAATTTCAGTTTTACCTTGAAGATGAGAGTGCAAAGTGAGATGCTTGTATGAGTAATTTCAAACGACCACAAAATCTGAGAATTTTGATTACAAATATGAAAAAGGATTAACTATAGAATACAAGATGAACTAGTTTGCTATGAAAATTTCATCTTTACATGCATAAAAGTTTTCGAAACTAACATGAACAAGACCCTGAAGCTCTCACCCAAAAACTCAAAAGAGAAGAGGATGGTGGCTTGGTGGTAACTTGGGGGGCGCAACAGTCGGATGGTAGTGTGGTGGTGATTGTGGATGAGGTTGTAGTAGATGAAGAAAAAGTGAGAGAAAGAGGGAGAGGGTTGTCATGAGAGAAGTGACACAGGGAGAGAAAAGTGAGAATGTGTGGTTTGGGGAGAGGCTCCAAGTAAAATTAAAGAACTGTAATTTTCTTTAATACTCATGGCTGCCACAAGAGGGAGAGAGATGGAGAGATATTCTAGGCTTTTAACATCCCATTCCCAAAATGCTATCCAAATTGAATTTTAGATTTTAATTAAATTTTAAAAATCAAAAATTTGAAGAGAGAAAATTTAATAGTAAAATCTGAACTTTTACCAAATATCACTTGTATAAAATAAATTTGAATTTCTTTTTTTAAATAATACATCAATAAGAATAACACAAATTCAAAATATTAAAATATTAGATTCAGGTCTAAAATAGAAAATGATTTGGGCTTGATTCAAAATTCTAACTGCATTACGGCCATGATACTGGCTATGAGCTCAAGCGACTAAAGGCCTGGTTCACCATTCTTAGACCATTATAAATATGAATTTTTGGAGTTTTAAGATTGACTTTGAATGCATTTTGAATTTTTTTTATATACGATCTACCTCCTTTTAAGGACTCATGAATTAGTGCTTTAGGTCTTA